>DF360321.1:66981-78880 GCA_000787875.1 Solanum virginianum | reverse complement strand
AAAACCTCTATAGCACGACATAGATCATGAAGAAGGGAAATATTTCCTAAAATGCCTCATAGCCTCTTACTCATAGTTGTGGTGCACTTCATAACCTTGAATAAGACTCTAATCGATGTGGTGTATTGGATTTTGAGATCTATTAACAACCTAGTGCTCTGATACCAAGTTTGTTAGGACCCAAGCCTAGGGCCTAGACGTGACACAGCAAATGGGAAGCCGAAGGGAACCCAAATAAGCCTCTTAGCATATCATACACCTATCCTTGGTCACAGAAGCATAATAAATACAACAAGAGGTAATGAAAAAGGAAAAATTGACTAAAGGAAATCTTGACATTTATAAAGCATAAAGATTTAACCTGTAAAGCATAGATATGTCAATTGTTCCAACAACACCTCTAAACATAGATTGGGCAGGGACCAAGATGCTTTCCGGGCTCACCCTTGTAATATCAAAGATCAACATAGAGAAATAACATAAGCAAGAGTAGCATAGCTAGTGTCCTCGAAGTTGAGGACTCACCAAAAACTTATCTTCAAGATGCCAAAACTAGCCACGTGAAGAATATTGGTGAGGAGCTCCAGTTCATACATGGTAACATCATGTAGGTAGAGTATGCGTTACTATATTTGAATGTACTATGTATGTTGGATGCAATGCAACAATAGATATGCTACATAGGGAAAATGCATATTACAAGCAAAAGATAAGTATAATAAGAACAGTGCATACATGATCAATGCTTGAAGTAAAACATGCCTGTATAGAACATATTATATTTGTAGGAAGAGACAATCATCATAGACCAAGCAAACTATTAAATGGAATCCAAGGCATCTCACCCCCTTGGAAGGTTGAGATATTACCCCTCAATTGGTAGATAGGCATAGCACCCCCATCAATATGGTCAAGGTATATACCCCTTAACATGGTAGATGGGCATAGCACCACTCATCAAAGTGGCCAAGGTATATGCGCCTCCACATTGTAGATGGGCATAGAACCCCCCATCAAAGTTGGCAAGGTATATACCCCTTAAAATGGTAGATGGACATAGCACCTCCCATCAAAGTGGTCAAGGTATATACCCCTCAACATGGTAGATGGGCATAGCATGCCCCATCAAAGTGGTTGAGGCATATCACCCCCTCAATAAGGTGTGGTCAAGTTAAAACACTATAGATACTTTTCATAAAGTCAATACATACATACAATCCCTTCATCGTCATAGAGTCACTTAACTTATAAGCCATGCAATAGACCATCAATAGTTCAAGAATCCTTAATAATATATTTTATTAAACACTTGGTGAGTGTGAAATACTAGTTCAAAACCATGCAATTCAAGACTGAAATGTGTGAGAAAACTTAATATAAATCAACTCACCAACACTTAGTAAAACCCTCATGCAATATAGCTTGAAATTCCTTATCAAACCCTCATAACATACTATAGTTTCATAACTCAAAATATGCATAGTCACAATAGACAAACCATAACATAGTACAAGCTTGAAATAGGTAGACATGTGATTCTAATCAATATTTCATAAAACCCCAACATAATTTGTAATCATAATTCATAATAAGTAATATCCATATGTAATACATCTTGAAAACATGCAAATTTCATAAAAAGAAAGGTTGGACACCATGGGTGAAAGGACCCAGTGGTTGAAACCCACATACCTTGAATTTGGGGATTTTCTTGATGTACTCTTGAATGAGAACTTGAAGCTTGAATGAAGTTCTTGAGATCCAGAATTAAGCTTGGGAGACTTGAATTTGGGTGAAATATTTGGTTAAGTATTAGAGAGGGTTTTGAGAGTGTCTTGAGTGATATAGAGTTGAAAAATTGCTAAGTATAAGTGTTTTTATGCATAGGAGGACATGGGGCCAAGACCCTAATGCCTTAGCCTAAAACAGGAAAAATAAAGAAGTTATAACACTGCTCCACAACAAGTCCACATCGCTGAGCCATCGTGGATAATCATTAGAAATTGAAAAGGTTGTGAAAATAAAATCTCACTATAGGACCTCTAAAATTGAGGTTATACCTATTTCCCACTTAATATACCCCCTGATCAAGAATATGACATCGGATTTTTGATATCACACATGGATTTTGAGATGTATGGAAATTATGATTATGGGCATTTTTAGGCACATCGTTGGGGTGTTCTTAGGGCGTTTAAACTAGAAAACACCTTTCATTGGAGATACCTTCAAATAGACCCAATCATCAACTTAGAACTAATGTTCCCTTGTTCTTATATTTGAGTAGGACTTTTGCTGGCTTTGGGCTATTTGCAATTTCTCCCTTATGCTTTTAATTTTCTCCATAGCATTCATCATGAAGTTCAATCCTATTAATACCATCTCACCAACTCTGAACCATCCAATCGGCAATCTATATCATCTATCATATAATGTTTCACACAATGCTATCCCAATACGTGCATGGAAGTTGTTGTAGGAAAACTTGAAAAATGGTAAATGTTCATCCCAACTTCCCCTGAATTTTAACATGTAAGCTCTTAACAAATCCGTCAAGGTATGAATAGTCCTTTTGGCTTTTCCATTGGTTTGAGGATGAAAAGTTATACTCACCCTAGTGCTAAGTCATCTTTAAAAGGACCTCCAAAGGTGAGAAGTGAATTAAACTCCATGATTTAATATGATGGTCAATAGAATCCCATGCAACCTCACCAACTCTCGGATATACAAATGGGTATAGTCCTAAACATTGAATGTAATTTTGACCGCCAATAAATGAGTTGACTTAGTCATGCGATCAACTATCACCCATTTAGAGTCAAAGTGCTTTTTGTTCTTGGCCACCTAACTACAAAGTCCATATTGATCTCCTCTCACTTCCAAGTAAGAACATCAATGTGTTGAGCTAGGCCACTCGACCTTTGGTTTTCAGCTTTTACCTATTAACAATTGGTGCATTAGGACACAAATTGAACAATGTGCTTTTTCATCCCGTTCCACTGAAACGCCCCAAAAATGCCTTGGAAAGGTACGTTGGAAATGCCCATAATTGTAATTTTTATATATCTCAAAATTCGTGTATGATATCAGAAATTTTACTTCATATTCTTGATGAAGGACCAAAGTTAAGTAGGAAATAGGTATAACCCTAATTTTAGAGGACCTATAGCAAGAAAATGATTGTCAAAATTTTTTATTTCCCAAAGTGGCTCACGACAGTTCTGCAATGCGGACTTATCGTGTTGCAGTGTTATGACTTTCTTAATTCTTTATTTTTTGCATAAGGCACTGGGGTTGGCCCCATGCCTTTTTATGCATAAAAAACACCAACACTTAGCCATTTTTCAACTCTATATCACTCAAAACACTCTCAAAACCCTCTCTAATTCTTAACCAAATATTTCATCCAAATTTAAGTATACCAAGCTTAAATCCAGATCTCAAGAACTTCATTCAAGCTTCTAGTTATCATCCAAGTCTACATCAAGAAAATCCCTAAATTTGAGGTATCTAAGTTTCAACCATTGTGTCCTTCCACCGATGGTGCTCAACCTTCTATTTTTATGAAAATATCATGTTTTCAAGTTGTATTACTTATGGGTATTACTTATTATTAATTATGGTCACATATTATGTTGGGTTTTTATGAGATCATGATTGGAAACACATGTCTACCTATTTCAACCATATATTATGAGATGGTTTGTCTATTGTGACTATGTTTGTTTTGAGCTATGAAACTATAACCTATTAGAAGGTTTGATAAGGGATTTCAAGCTATCTTTCATGAGGGTTTTAGTGTTAGTGGGTTAATTTATATTATGTTTTCTCATATGATTTCACTGTTGAATTGCATGAATTTGAACTAGCATTACACCCTTTCCAAGTGTTCGAAAAAATGTGTTGACATGAATTCTTGGGTTATTGATGGTCGATGATATGGTTCACAAGGTAAGTGACTCTATGATGGTGAAGGGATTGTATGTATGTATTGAATTCATGAAAATTATATATAGTGTTGCGAGTTGACAACGCCTTGTTGAGGGGGTGACATACCTTATCTACTATAATAAGTGGTGTCATGCCCATCTATCATGCTGAGGGGTATATACCTTGACAACTATGATGGGTGGTGCTGAAATGACCCCAAAAAGTTCCCAAAATGTGCTTTCCAAAATCGTAATTTTCATATATCTCAAAATCAAAGTGTGATATAAAAAATTTGACTTTATATTATTGTTTAAGGGGAAAATTGAGTGGAAGATGGGTCTTAACCCAATTGAAAAGAAACCATAGAAAATTTTGAAAATTGCAAGAATGCAATTTCCAGTGAGCTAGCGCACACCAGGAGCGACGTGCCAAGGGTGCGCCAGTGTATTAAATTATTGCAAGTTTTTAACTCGGCCCAATACTATTGGGTCTAGGGCCTAAGTCTTCCTATGCGTGGACATACCATTACATAGTTATATTTTGCCTTCATATCATCCAAGACATTCCACAATACTCTCTAAAACCTTTAGACTAATATTTCTCTCAAAATTAAACTATCCAAATCGCTTTTGGAACTTAAGGAATTCATCCAAGTTCCAAGTCTCCATTCAAATCTTCTTTAAGAAATTCTCCAAAGCTAAGGTATATGGGTTTCATTCATGGGTTCCTTTCGCCCATAAAGCCCAAACTTCTATTTTTTTACCTAAATTGCATGATTTTAAGTTGAGTTACTTATGGGTCTTACTTATTATGATTTAGACTATGAACTATGTTGAGTTTTCATGAAATTGTGACTGTTTTAGCACATTTTGAGCTATGAATCTATGATCTATTATGGAATTAGATAGAAAATTTTGATGTACATTGCTTGAGGGTATTACCAAGTATTGATGGATGGTTTTACATTGAATTTTCTTCCACAACTTCATCCCTAAATTGTATGGTTTTGCACTAGCACTATACACCCTCCAAGTGTTTGATTAAATATCCGGTTATGATTTCTTGAGGAATTGAAGGTCCAATACATGTCTTATGAGTTGAATGACTTTATGATGATGAAAGGAATGTATGTATATGATTTTCTCCTATATCATGTTGGAAATTTACCATTCCCCACTAGAGAGGTTCTGAGTTTGAGTAACTATGACAAGGGGTTTGTACCTTGATAATGAATCAAAGGATTTGTACCTTAATAATCGAGTTGAGGGGTTGGTATCTCACTCACCATGGGTGTTCGGGTGAGATGATCGACCAACCAATCAAGGGGTTTGTAACTTGATAACCGAGTTGAGGGGTTGGTACCTCAATCACTCTAGGTAGTAGGGTGAGACGATCCACCAACCAATTGAGTGGTTAGTACCTCAATAGACTATGAGATCTATAATGATAGTCTCTTCTTGCACATGTATTATGTTCTATGTAAGAATGATTTACCTCAAACATCTTTCGTGCATGCTATATTGCTACACGTTTATTTACTGCCTATGAAATGCATTTCGATTATGTTGCTCATCTTTTGTAGCATTGCATCCTACATACTTAGTAAATTCAAATGTACTAACATATACTCTATGCCTACATAATGTCACCATGTAGGAACCGGAGCCCCACTTGAGCATCTCCCTCCACGTGGCTAGAATGATCTCTCTCAAGCTAGTTGGTGAGTCCTCCATTTGGGGGACAATATCTATGATCTCATGCTATGTACTAAGACTATCTTTCTTTTTTATATGTATTCACTATGAGGGTGAGCCTAGTTGCTTGTCTCGGCCCCCATTCTTATCTATGTAGTAAAGGTGTTGTTGGACATGTTATCCAATTATTTTATGAGCCTTGAGTCTCTTGACTTAATAATGTATTATGTTTTCAAAGGCTTTCCTTTAGCCCTTTTATCCCTTATTTCTAATCTATTTATGTTATTTTATTACTTCTGTGACCAATGATGTGTAATGATATTTTAAAGGACTTATTTGGGGTCCCCTCGATTTCCTCATTCGATGTGTCATGTCTAGACCCTAGGTGTAGGTCGTGACAGGTGTTATACCCATCTACCATGTTGAGGAGTATATATCTTTACCACTATGATTGGGAGTGCTATGCTCATCTACCATGTCAAGGGGTATATACCTTTACCGCTATGATGGGGGATGATATGCCAATCTACCATGTTGAGGGGTAAATATCTCAATCACCTTCCAAGGGGGTGATATGCATTGGATTCCATTTAATAGTTTATTTGGTCTATGAGTATGGTCCCTTCCTACACATGTAATTAATATTCTCAAGTTATATATTTTATAAGCATGTTTTACTTCAAGTATTGATCATTCATGCCATATTGTTACTATACTTACCGATTGATTATGTTTATGCATTTTGACTAAGTTGCTTATGTCTTGTTGCATTGCATCCTACATACTTAGTACATTAAAATAAATTAATGCATACTCTATGCCTACATGATATTACCATATAGGAACCAGAGCTCCTGATAATCATCCTCTATGTGGCTAATTTTGGCATCTTGAAGATAAGCTTTCGATGAGTCCTTATGTTCTCCAACACTAGCCATGCTACTCTTACATTTATTATCTCTTTATGTTAAACATTTGACACTATGAAGGTGAGCCCGAAAAGTGTCTTGGCCCTAACTCCAATATATGAGTAGAGGTATTATTGGAACAAATGATGTACTTATGTTATGAGCCTTGACAGTTCTATGTTTTATGCTATCAAAGACTTCTCTTAGTGTCGATTTCCCCTTTTTATTATCTCTTGTTGTTGTTTACATTCGTTCTACAACTAAAGGTGTGTGATTGCTATGTTAAGAGGCTTGTTTGGGTCCCTTCAGGTTCCCATTCACCGTGTCACGTCTAGGCTCTAGGCTTAGATCGTGACAAACTTAGTATCAGAGCACTAGGTTGTTAGTGATCCTCAAAATTCAATAAACTGCATCGATTAGTGTCTTATTCATAGTTGTGAAGTGCATCACAACTATGAGTGACTTCACAACTATGAGTAAGAAGCTATGAGGCATTTTAGGAAACGTTTCCCTTCTTTATGATTTATTTTGTGCTTTAGGATTAAGGTATGGCTTTTCATGTAATGAATGTTCTTTGCTATTCTTTATCATACCTATTCTAAGAGGAAGAAGAGCTCGTACATCTGGAAAGCAACTGGCTCCTCCCTCTCCTCAAGCTCCTTAAGATGGGGGAGTGGCCCATGAAGAGTTCTGGGATTCTATTACCATGTTGGTTCATGCTATGGCAAACCAAATCAACCAAGAAGACCAATCCCCTCATGCTCCTACTCCAGCCTCAACGGTGAGGGATTTTACTAGGATGAACCCACTAGAGTTCCATGGGTCCAAGATGGATAAAGATCTAAAAGAATTCATTATTGAGGTATATAAAGTGTTGTCTATTATGGGGATTGATTCGGAGGAAAAGGCAAAGTTGACGACCTACTAACTCAAGGGGGTGGCTCAAATTTGTTTCACCCAATGGAAAATAGAGAAGGGGAAAAATAATATCATTCTTTGGGAAGAGTTCAAGGTCGTATTGCTCAACTAGTTCTTTCCTATAGAGCTAAGGGAGGCCAAAATGATGGAATTAATGAATCTAAAGCAAGAGTCTATGAGTGTGAGGGAGTATGCCCTCAAGTTCAACCAACTCTCTAAGTATGCCCCTCAATTGGTTTCCAAGCCGAGGGCTAGGATGAAAAACTTTGCGTCGGATATTTTTAACTTGGTGTATGAGGAGTGTCATACTGCCATGCTCATAGGTGATAGGAATTTGTCCCGCCTCATGAAATATATTGAACAACTAAAGGGGAAAAGTTGAGAAAGATGAGAAGTGGTTAGGCCAACAGGGCCCATTTTGAAGGTAGGTTCCAAAGTCCTAAGTGTGGTCGGTTTCCTCAAGGCCAAGGGTCTTCCAATTCCCCCAATAAAAGATTTGCTAATGATAACCCAAGGGTCAAAGGTGGTGTTAGTGTGATGTCTAACCCTATGTGCACAAGATGTGGTAGAGCCCATAATGGCCCATGTTTGAAGAACACTAATGCTTGCTATAGCTGTGCTGAAGTGGGTCATAAGGTGATGAATTATCCATGTAATCAAAACAAGGGTAGAGATGGTCGTCCACAAGGCCAAACTGCAAGTGCGGGTCCAAAGGGAAGAGTAGGCCAATAAAGGGGTGCTCCAAGGAAAAATAGGTTATATGCTCTTCAAGGGAGAAAAGGGTGGATGAGGTCCCCGATGTCATCACCAGTATGTTAAAGGTTTTTGATTTTGATGTGTATGCTTTGACAGACCCAGGTGCCACTCTTTCTTTTATTACTTTTTTTTTTTGCCAAAAAGCTTCATGTTAGCCTCGAATTAATGTGAGAACCCTATGAAGTGTCTACCCTCATTGGTGAGTCTGTTATTGCTAGAAGAGTCTATAGAAATTTTCTCGTATTCATATTGCATAAAATCTTGCCTTGTAATTTTTTTAAGTTAGATATAATGGATTTTGATGTCATTCTTGGGATGGATTGGGTACATGCATATTATGGTTCTATTGATTGTAGAACCTGTAAGGTCAAATTTGAATTCCCTAATAAGCCCGTCCTTGAGTGGGAAGGTTGTGATATGGTGTGAAGGGCAGATTCATTGCTTGTCTTAAAGTTAAAAAGTTGATTTTTAAGGGTTGCCTCTATCATGTTGTCAGTGTGAGGGATATTGAGTCCAAGGTCCTTCCTATAGAGTCGATTCCAGTGGTTAATGAGTTCCTAGATATCTTTCCTGACGAGCTTCCCGGTGTTCCTCTCCAAAGGGAAATCGACTTTGGCATAGACTTTTTCCCTGACACTCAACCCATTTCTATTCCTCTTTACCATATAGCCCCGGCAGAGTTGAAGGAGTTGAAAGAGCAACTGAGAGATTTATTGGAAAAAGGTTTTATAAGGCCTAGTCAATCAACTTAGTGTGCACCGGTGTTATTTGTGAAGAAGAAGGATGGTTTGATTAGAAAGTTCATAGATTACCAGCAACTTAATAGAGTCATCATAAAGAATAAGTACCCTCTACCAAGAATTGATGACCTTTTGATCAACTTCAAAGGGCTAGTCACTTTTCTAAGAATGATTTTTGGTCCGGGTATCACAAGTGAAAGTGAGGGAGTATGACATTTCCAAGATGGCTTTCAAGACTATGTATGGGCACTTTGAGTTTGTCGTTATGTCCTTTGGGTTGACTAATGCACCATCAGTATTAATTGATCTTATGAGTACAGTCTCCGAACCCTACCTTGATTTGTTTGTGATGGTTTTTATTTATGATATCTTAGTTTATTCCCATAGTGAGGAGCAGCATGTGAATCACTTGAGGGTAGTGTTGTAAATCTTGAGGGAGGAGAGGTTATATGAAAAATATGAGAAATGTGAGTTTTTGTTGAAAGAGGTTGCTTTCTAGGTCATGTGTTGTTGGTTGATGGCATTAAGGTAGATCCTAAGAAGACGAAAGTGATTAGAAATTGACCTAGACTTTTGACTTTATTGGATATTAGGAGTTTGTTGAGTTTGGCGGGTTGTTACCAGGGGTTTGTAAATGGTTTCTCTTCTATTGCTTCTCCTATGACAAAGTTGACCCAAAAAAAGGTGAAATTTTTGTGGACTGATGAGAATGAAAAGAGTTTCCAAACTTTGAAGGATAAGCTTATCTTCGCTCCTATCTTGTCTCTACTGGAAGGGTTTGAAGAGTTTGTTGTGTATTGTTATGCCTCAAGAATTAGTTTGAGTTGTTTTTTGATGCAAAATAGTAAGGGGATAGCATATGCCTCTAGACAACTTTATTATGATGCCTCATGAATTGGTTTCGGGTGTGTTTTGATGCAAAGTTGTAAGGTGACAGCATATGCCTCTAGACAACTTAAAGTGCATGAGAAGAATTATCCCACCCATGATCTTGAATTGGCGGTCGTGGTATTTTCTTTGAAAATTTGCCTTTATTACTTGTATGGGGTTCATGTTGATGTGTTCACTAATCATACGATCTCTAATATGTGTTCACCCAAAAAGATCTTAACTTGAGACAATGAAAATGGTTAGAGCTTCTTAAAGATTATGATATGAGTATGCATTATCACCCTAGCAAAGCGAATGTTGTGGCCGATTCTCTAAGTAGGGTGTCTATGGGTAGCCTAGCTCATGTTTAGGATGATGAAAAAGAGGTGGCTAGAGAGATCCATTGGTTGGCTAGATTGGGGGTTAGGTTGGAAGATGTTGACAATGGTTGTATAGTAGTTGTTGATAGTTCTAAATCTTCTTTGATTGAAGAGGTGAAGGCAAAGCAAGATCTTTACCCCGGCTTGTTAGAATTGAGAGCCTTGGTGAGTGATGGTAAGGTGGAAGTTTTCTCCCAAGGAGGAGATGGTGCCCTTAGGTACCAAGGTAGATTATGTGTGCCTAGTGTTTATGACTTGAGGAAGAAGATTTTAGATGAGGGTCATAATTTATACTATTCTATTCACCCCGATTCTACAAAGATGTATAGAGATTTGAGGAAAGTGTATTTGTGGGGTGGTATGAAGAGAGACATTGCCAAGTTCATATCTAGATGTCATAATGGCCGACAAATAAAAACCAAACATCAAAGGCCAGGTGGCCTAGCCCAAGATATAGAGATTCCTACATGGAAATGGGAGGAAATCAACATGGATTATATAGTTAGGTTTCCTAAGACTTGAAAGAATTTTGATTCTATTTGGGTTGTGCTTCATAGAATTACAAAGTTGGCTCACTTCTTGCCGGTCAAGACTACTTATGATCCCGAATATTATGCCAAATTGTATATTAATGAGTTGGTTAGATTGCATGGGGTGCCTTTATCTATCATTTTGGATCGTCGAGCTCAATTCACTTCTCACTTTTTGAGGTCTTTCAAAAGAGGTCTTGGTACAAAGGTAAAGCTTAGCATGGCCTTTCACCCTCAAACACATGGCGTAGCCATGAGAACTATCCAAACTCTTCAAGATATGCTTAGAACTTATGTTTTGGAGTTTAAGGGTAGTTGGGATAAACATCATCCACTCATTGAATTTGCTTATAGAAATAGCTGCCACTCAAGCATTGGTATGGCTCCTTTGGAAGCTCTTTATGGTAGGGATTGTAGTTCACTGATTAGGTGGTTTGAAGTACGGGAAATGGCTTTGCTAGGTCCAGATTTGGTCATGAAAGCCTTGGAGAAGGTAAGGTTGATAAGGGAGAGATTGAAAATAGCCCAAAGTAGACAAAAGTGATATTCCAGTATGAGAAGGAGTGATCTTGAATTTAGGGTTGGTGATCTGGTTTACTTGAAAGTCTCATCTATGAAGGGTGTGGTTCGATTTGGCAAGAAGGGGAAGTTAAGCCCAAGGTTTTTAGGTCTTTATAGAGTGTTGAGGAGTATTCGTAAGGTGGCCTATGAGTTGGAGTTGCCCATTGATTTGAATGTGATTCATCCGGTCTTCCATGTATCTATGTTGAGAAATTGTGTGGGTTTCCTATTGTACCTTTGGATGTTGTGAGAGTGCCAGAAGATAATTTGACTTACGAAGAGGTACCGGTAGAAATTTTGGTTAGACAAATGAAGAGGTTAAGAAACAAGAATGTACCTTCCGTCAAGGTTCTTTGAAGAAACCAACAAGTTGAAAGTTCCACATGGGAAGAAGAGGTGGACATGTAAAAGTAATAACCCATATCTCTTCCACTCTACTCTAGCCTAAGGTACTAATTTAAGTCCCCTATATGATTTCATGTCTTAAGTTTTAGTCCTTATGTCATTTTCCATGCATTTATGTTTATATTGACATATTTATGGTGATTTTTGTCAGGCTAAAATCTTCATCATTACTTCTCTCATATATTCTTCTTTGACATTTGGGGATTA
>DF360321.1:50387-66799 GCA_000787875.1 Solanum virginianum | reverse complement strand
TATCGCCCATGGTGCCCAACCTTTCATTTTATGAAAATAGCATGTTTTCAAGTTGTATTACTTATAGGTATTATTTATTATAAGCTATGATTACAAATTATGTTGTGATTTTATGAGATAATGATTGGAAAGACATGTCTACCTATTTCAAGCTTATACTATGAGATGGTTTGTCTATTATGGCTATGCATGTTTTGAGCTATGAAACTATAACCTATTAGGAGGTTAGATAAGGGTTTTCAAGCTATCTTTCATGAGGGATTTACTATATGTTAGTGGGTTGATTTACATTAAGTTTTACATGATTTCACTCTTCAATTGCATGATTTTGGACTAGCATTACACACCCGCCAAGTATTTATAAAATGTCTTGACATGAATTCTTAGGTTATTAATAGTCTATGATATGGGTTACAAGTTAAGTGACTCTATGATGATGAAGGGATATTACGTATGTATTGAATTCAGGAAATGTAACTACAGTTTTGCAAGTTGACCACACCTTGTTGAAGGGGTGACATGCCTGAACAACTATAATTAGGGGGGTATGCCCATCTACCATGTTAAGGGGTACATACCTTGACCACTATGATGGGGGTGATATGCCCATCTACCATGCCGTGGGGTATATACCCTGACCAATATGATGGGGGATGCTGTGCCATCTACCATGTTGAGGGGTATACACCTTGGCCACTTTGATGGGGTTTAACATGCCCATCTGCCATGTTAAGGGTAGATGCCACAATAACCTTATAAGGGGGTGATATGCCTTGGATTCCAAATAATACATTTCTTGGTCTATGAGTATGGTCCCTTCCTACACATGTCATCTATATTCTCAAGTTATATGTTTTACTAGCATGTTTTACTTCATGCATTGATCATGCATGCCATATTGTTACTATACTTACCCATTGCTTATGTTAATGCATTTTGACTAAGTTGCCTATGTCTTATTGCATTGCTTCCTAAATACTTAGTATATTCAAACGTACTAATTCATACTCTATGCCTATATGATGTTACCATATAGGAATTGGAGCTTCTCACGATCATCCTCCACGTGGCTAGTTTTTGCATCTTAAAGATAAACTTTCGGTGAGTCCTTACATTTCGGGACACTAGCTATGCTACTTTTGTTTTTGTTGTCTCTTAATGTTGAACATTTGATACTATGAGGGTGAGCCTGAAAAATTTCTTGGCCCCCACTCCAATCTATGAGTAAAGCTATTGGTGGAACAAATGATGTACTTATTCTATGAGTGTTGACTCTTCAATGTTTTATGCTATTAGAGACTTCCCTTAGTCCTGATTTCCCCTTTTTATTATCTCTTGTTGTTTTTTACTTTGCTTCTGCAACCAAGGATGTGTCATTGCTATGCTAAGAGGTTTGTTTGGGTTCTTTCAGGATCCCATTCACCGTGTCACGTCTAGGCCCTAGGCTTGGGTCATGACATCCACTAATAAATCTCCATCATGTCTATTACATTTTGGTAGTGCCGGGATCAATGGAAAAAGGAGGAGTTATGGACTTCTTGCTTGATCAACCTCTTCAACTTGTCATCATTGGGTAAATACAACCTCCCTTGATATAGGAGTACACCATCTCCTTTCCTAGTGAGAAGATCTCTACCTTTCTATCTTTCACCAAAGTTTTCAACTCAACTAGAGTGGAATCAAGATCTTGCTTGGCCTTAACCTCATCAATTAAAGAACACGATGACTAGCGAAGAACCATATCGCTACTATTTCTAGATTCATTCAATCTCACTCCCAACCATTCTATAAGGAGTGATTGAAATGGGCTGAGTATCGGGTAAAAGATCTATACCAAGGTCTACCTCCCTTTTGTGAGGGACACCTGGTAACTCATCTAGGAAGACATTGGGAAATTCACTTACAATAGGAAATGACTCAAGAGGAGGGACATTGGAAGAGACATCCTTAACCCTCCCAAGTGGTAGATACACCCCTTGGAAATGATCTTATAGGGCTTGACAAAAGAAATGAATTGACCCTTACATGAAGAGTTTCTACCCTTCCATTCAATAACTGGCTCATTAGAGAATTAGAATTTGACCCTGTGGGTTCTACAATCAATAAAAGCATGGGAAGAATACAACTAATGTATCCCCAAAATTATATCGCAATCTACTATGGAGAGCTAGCTAAATCAGATGGGATCACTTTATGCTGAATGGATACAAAACGACCCCGATAGACTCTTTGGGCTATGGTAGACTCACCCACGGGGTTACTCACCTCATAAGGCTCATGGAGGAATTTTGGACATGCGTGAAACTTATGTGAAAATAATAGGTTAACAAAATACAAGTTTGCTCTCCAATCTAAAAGTGCATATGCATCTAAATCATAAACTCGCAACATACCAGTGATCACATCTAGGGCTTACTCAACGTCTTAATGACCGTGAAGGGCATAGAATTGGTTGGCCCTTGGGGCATTGTAAGCTTGGGCACTCTTGCCTTAGGACTTGGGCCTTCACTTCTATAGTCCTTGGCATAGTGACCGAGAATTCCATAAGTGAGGCAGGCATTAAACCTAGCTAAGTGTTCCCCTTTATGGGGTCTTCCAACTTGGGGAAATTAGGAATTTTTGGGCTTTGGAGCAACCCCTTTATCCTTCCGGGAAGAGGAGTGTTCGTGGATCCTTGCCTTGGGCCACCTTGGGATTTGTAGACGCTGCTCTTTTGGTGAGAATAGTTCTCACCATCCACACAAGCCTGCTTAGACTCCCTTGCCCTTTCTCAAAGCTTCACCGAAACAACTCCAAAAGTGCCTGAAAATGTGCCTCGAATGTGCTTAGAATCTGAATTTTCATATATCTAAAAATTCATATATTATTTCAAAAATCAAACTTTATATTCTTATTGAGGGATCAAATTTAGGGGGAAAAGAGTCTAATCCAAATTTTAGAGCAACCGTATCAAAATCCAAAAATCATAAAAATGCGATTTAGGAGGGTCAACTTTAAAGGGGAATATCTCTTAGCACACAAAGAACGGAATGGTACCTAATAAAGTAGAGCTCTTTGAATTAGCTTTCCAACGCACTTGGTTTCACCTCATCTCGAGATTGGATGAAGAATTTATGCCCATTTTCGTAGAACTCGTATGTACAAAAATGCAAATTCCAGTGAGTAATCCGTGTTGCTTCCACGATGCGGAGCAGTGTTATTTTGGTCTTATTTTTTTTACTTCAGTCCAAGACTTTCAAGTCTTGCGCCTAAGGGTTCCCATAATTGAAAATACTTATACTTATCCTTATTTCACCCACATACCATCCTAAATATTCCCCAACACTCACTCAAACACTTAGACTAATATCTCTCTCAAGATTCAAGTCCAAAAATCTCTTCCGGATCAAAGGATTTCCTTCAAGCTTCAAGCCTCCATTTTCAATCTTCAATAAGAGTTTCCTAAAAGCTAAGGTATGTGGGTTTTAACCATTGGGTTATTTCACCCATGGTGCCCTAACCTCCTTTTCACTCAATTTGCATGATTTAAAGTAGATTTTATAAATGGGTTTACAAATATGAATTTATCTATGAACTATGTTAAAGCTATATGAATATGTGACTGTTTTGCTATATTTTGAGCTATAAATCTTGGATCTATTATAAGATTTGAGGAAGGGTTTAGATGTATATTGTTAAGGGTATTGTAAGTTGTTGATTGATGGTTCTACAATGGACTTTCTTGCATGGTTTGACTCTTGAACTGCATGGTTTTACACTAGCATTAAACACTCGTCAAAGTGTTTGATAAAATGCCTTTTAAGGATTCTTTAGCGCTCTTGAATTGTATGGTTTTACACTAGCATTACAAACCCGAAAAGTGTTTGATAAAATGTCTTTTAAGGATTCTTTAGGTTTTGATGATCTATTGGTTGATTTATGATCTAAGTGACTCTATGATGATTATGAGCTTTCTAAAGATATGTTTAACTTATGGAAATGTTGATGATGTTGTAAAGACGAGCTTAAGCCCTTTCTTAAAAATACAACCTCTTGTGAGCTTTTTAATGTTGATGTTGATGCAAGTGTAATGCTTGATGATGACTTATTCTTATGTTTGAAGTTGGGCTCACCATTAGAGGTCAAGGATGTTTTAGAGCTACTCGTGTCATGATTCTATATTTCTCATAAGTTACTAACGTATGATTATTATAAGTATTCCATGTGATTAGACTTAGCATCAATGGATGGAAGGTTTGCTATCTTTCCTTAAACTATGTGCCACCATAGTACTATGTTATACCCTTGCAATACTAGGGGATCCACTTAGTACACTTTCTCTTGAGGTTCTTCCTGAAATTGGGTCATGTTCCCGTAAGATGAAGTTCTTAATGAAATCCTTTCCGAAATTGGGTCACGTTCCCATAACGAAGGTTACTTTATACAAAATTGGGTCATGTTCCCATAAGTTTATATTATGGTTTACCTTGGCAAGTAGACCACCTCTTTACCGGTCAGTGGTAATCATCAAGATTCCAAGTTGTAGCTCACTTGGTCTTATTATGTCGATTGGACTCTCTTCTCACACTTATGTACTATGTTATATGCAATTGGAATGACTTACAAGTATGTTTTACTTCAAGCATTGATCATGCATGCCATATAGTTATTATGCGAATCCATTGTATATAATTATGCATTTTGATTGTGATGCCTATCTCTTGTTGCATTACATCCCACATACTTAGTACATTTAAATGTACTAATGCATACTCTATGCGTACATGATGTCACCAAGTAGGAACTGGTGCCCCTACTAATTTTCCTCTTCGTGGCTAAACGAATTGTTCAAGTTAGTATTTGGTGAGTCCTTATGTCTAGGGATAATATCTATCCTCTCTTATGCTTATGTTTCAATTATATCTTGTAAGTTTGGATTACCTATTGTCATTGCTCTGAGGGTGAGCCCGTTAGCTTGTCTTGGCCCCTGCTAAGTATCTATGTTTTGAGGTGTTGTTGAATAAGTTGTGTGTTATGCTTGACCTTGACTCATCTATAATATTTAAGTATTACTTCCTCTGTCTCCCTCTCTCCCTTAGTCCCAATTCCCCTTGTTTATGTTGCCTCTTATTGTCATTTTTAATAGCTTTTGTGACCAAGGATGTGTAATAATATGCTATGAGGCTTGTTTAGCGTTCCTTGGGTTCCCCATTCGCCGGTCACATCTAGGCCCTTGGCTTGGGTGGTGACAAAGATGGTATCAGAGCACTAGGTTGATAGATCATCGGAGTCCAACACACCGTGTCAATTAGAGTCCTATTCATGGTTGGTTGTGCACCACAACTATAAGTAGGAGGCTATGAGATATTTTAGGAAGATTTTTCCTTCATTATGTTCTAAGTCATACTATAAAGTTGTAGTTAGTTTTCCCCTCAATGATTGTTCCTTGCTATGCTAGATCATGCCTAACAATTGAGGAAGAAGGGCCCGAACTCCCAAGGAGCAACCTACCAATGGTGAACTTCGGGATGCTGTCACTATGCTTACCCAAGTAGTGGCTAACCAAGTCAACCAAGGGGCACAAGACCCTCATGCTACTATCTTGGGAGCTAGGGTAAGGGACTTCATAAGGATAAATCCTCTGGTGTTCTATGGGTCGAAGGTGGATGAAGATCCAAAAGAAGTCATTGATGAGGTCTACAAAATTTTATCTATCATTGGTGTTGGGCCAAATAAAAAGGCGGAGTTGGCGGCCTACCAACTCAAAGAGTGAAATGACCCAAAAAGTGCTCGAAATTGTGCCTTAGAACTGCCCACAATCATAATTTCCATATATCCAAAAATCCATTCATCATTTCAAAAATTCGATATCATATTCTTGTTTAGGGGGAAAATTAAGTGGGAAATGGGTCTAATCTGAATTTTAGAGCAACCATATGAAAATCCAAAAATCACAAAAATGTCATTTAGAATGGTCAACTTTAAAGGGGCATATCTCTTAGCACACAAAGAATTGGGTAGCCCATGACAACGAAATTAAAGCTCTTTGAATTAACTTTCCAACTCATTTCATTTTACCTTATTTAGAGTTCGGATGAAGAATTTATTCCCATTTCCACAGAACTCATTTGTGTAGAAATACAAATTCCAATGAGTAATCTGCATCACTTACGCAACGCGGAGCAGTGTTATTTTGGACTTTTTTTTTACTTCGGTCTAAGACTTTCAAGTCTTGGGCTTAAGGGTTCCCATACTTTAAAATACTTATACTTAGCTGTATTTCACCCTCACATCATCCTAAACATTCCCCAATACTCACTCAAACACTTAGCCATATTTTTCACTCCTAAATTCAAGTCTCAAAACCTCTTCCAGTTCTAAGGATTTCCTTCAAGCTTCAAGCCTTCATTTTCAATCTTTATCAAGAACTTCTCCAAAGCTAAGGTATGTGGGTTTCAACCATTGGGTCCTTCCACCCATGGTGCCTAGGCCTCTTTTTTACTAATATTGCATGATTTAAAGTTGATTTTACATGTGGGTTTCATATAATGAGAAATTTACTGCACAGTGATTTGAGTTTATGAAAGTATGATTGTTTTAGCATGTTTTGTGCTCTAAATCTTGGATCTAATATTGGATTGATGAAGGGTCTTGATGTATGTTGCTTGAGGGTGTTATAAAGTGTTGATTAATGGTTTTACACTAGCACTACACACCCGCAAAGTGTAACATAAAATATACAGGTTAGGGTTTTTGAGGAATTGTTGGTCCAATGCATGTCCTATGAGTTGAATGACTATATGATGATTAAATGGAGGTATATATGAGTTTTTAAAAACATGTAAAACACCTATGTTATTGCAAGTGAATTGGTGGGCTCTCATATGGTTATGTCCTTTGGGATTGATAAAATGTCTGGGTTAGGGTTCTTGAGGAATTGTTGGTCCAACGCATGTCTTATGAGTTGAGAGACTATATGATGATTAAATGGAGGTATATATGAGTGTTTAAAGCATATAAAGGACCTATGTTATTGCAAGTCAATTGGTGGGCTCTTATATGTTTATGTCCTTTGGCATTATGATGAGTTATTGAGTTCTTATGCTATGACCTATGCCCTTGCAAATTGTGAAGCCTACTAGAAGAGGTTATGAACATGTTATATACTTTACCCTTTAGTGCAAGGCCAATTCCTACATGTAGGGGTTATGAGCTATGTTGTACACCTTACCCTCATGGACAAATCAATATACTTATGTTTGAGGTTATGCTACTCTTGTTGAGGTTATGTACTCTTGATGAGGTTATGTACTCTTGATGAGGTTATTTACTCTTATTGAGGTTATGCAATATACTTTTGATGAGGTTATGTACTCTTGATAATGTTATGCAATATACTCTTGTTGAGGTTATGTACTCTTGTTGAGGTTATGCAATATACTCTTGATGAGGTTATGTACTTTTGACTGAGGTTATGCTATGTAGCTCAAATAAAGGGGTTATGAACCATGCTTTCTCTTTACCCTCATATTCTACCCATTACCTACTAGTATGGGGTTATGACCTATGTTATATCCCTCACCCTCTAGTACAAGATATTTGGATAATCTAATCATGTCAGCTTATTGTATTAGTAAGCTATGTAAGTATGATTATTTTAAAGCATGTTTTACTTCAACCATCATGCATACATGCCATATTGCTATGTACTCCTTTATTGCCTAATTATGCATTTTGATTATGTGCCTATATCTTGTTGTATTGCATCCTACATACATAGTATATTGAAATGTAGTAACGCATACATTATGCCTATATGATATCACCATATAGGAACGAAGTCCTATTTGAGCATCTCTACCCACGTGGCTTATATGGTTTCACTCAATCTTATCGGTGAGTCCTCCATTCTAGGGATGTTGCTTTATGATCTCATGCTATGTTCTACGACTATCTTTCTTTTATGTATGTATTAACTATGACAGTTAGCCTGATTATTTGTTTTGCCCCCGCTCTTATCTATGTAGTTGAGGTATTGTTGGACGTATTATGTATTATGCTTGAACTTTGGTTCACTTATGATATTCAAGCTATTTAAGTATAGATTTCTCTCTCTCCCTTATTCCCAATTCCCCTTGTTTATATTTCTTATGTTATTTTATATTGCTTCCGCGATGAAGGATGTATAATGATATGCTATGAGGCTTGTTTGGGGTTCCTTCGAGTGCCCTATTCACTGGTTACATCTAGGCCCTAAGATTGGGTCGTGACAAAGATTGTATCAGACCACTAGGTTGTTAGATCCTCAGAGTCCAACACACCATGTCGATTAGAGTCTTATTCATGGTTGTGTTATGCACCACAACTATGAGTAGGAGGCTATGAGAAGTTTTAGGAAATGTTTCCCTTCTTCTTATTCTAAATCATGCTATAGAGTCAAAGTAATTTTTCCCCACTAATAATTATTCTATGCAATGCTAGTTGATCATGCCTAACCCAAGAGGAGGAAGAGCCCGCGCTCCTGAGGGATAACTAGCTAATGGAGACTTTGGGAGGCTCTCACTTTGCTTACTCAAGTTGTGGCAAATCAAATAAACCAAGGGGCCCAAGCCCTTTATGCCCCTACACAAGCTTCTCCGGTGAGAGACTTCATGAGGATGAACCCACCGGAGTTCTATGGGTCAAAGGTGGATAAGGACCCACAAGAGTTTGTTGATGAGATTTATAAGGTATTGGCCATCATCAGTATTAGATCGGAAAATAAGGTAGAGTTGGTAGCCTACCAACTCAAGGGGTAGCACATACATGGTACAACCAATGGAGAAAGGAGAAAGGAATCAATTATATGGTACTTTGGGAGGATTTCAAGGTGGATTTCCTTAGTTAATTCTTCCCTCTTGAGCTTAGGGAATCCGAATTAATAGAATTCATGAATTTGAGACAAGGGTCAATGAGTGTGAGGGAGTATGTCCTCAAGTTCAACCAACTCTCAAGTATGCTCCTCACTTGGTTGCTAACCCAAGGGCTAGAATGAGCAAGTTTGTGATGGGTGCGTCCGACTTGGTGAGTGAAGAATGTCGATCTACTATGTTGTTTAGTGATAAGGACTTATCCCATTTGATTACCTATGTCAATCAAATGGAGGAGGAAAAGCTTAGAAAGAAAAAGAGTGGGGAGTCAAAGAGGGCTTGGTTTAAGGATGACCAGTTCCACGGAGGTGATAGTGGAATGAGTTTTCCAAAATACCCAAAATGTGAAAGGCATCATCATGGCAAATGCATAATGGATTCAAGGGTCTGTTACAGGTGTGGTAAAGTAGGTCACAAGCTTATTGATTGCCCTTATGTCTGTAACAAGAACAAGGAAGGTCGTCCTCAAGGTCAAGGTGGGCATGTAAATCAAGAGGTGCTAGGTGGGTATGTTTATCAAGGGGCTGCTCCAAGACGTAATCGTTTCTATGCTCTTCAAATGAGGCAAGAAGTGGATGAGGCGCCTAATGTTGCTACCAGTAAGTTGAGGTTTCCTTTTTGTTGCTAGTGGGCTTCATCTGTGTTCCGAATGCTTATGTGGACTTTTGGTGTTTATCCCATTAGTGAGAATATTGTTGCTAGAAAGGTTTGTGAGAATTGTTCCATGGTTATGTTGCATTTGGGTCTTGACTTATGGTTTTGTTGGATTAGATGTTGTGGATTTTGATGATTATACTTGGGATGTATTTATTGTATGCATGTTGTGTCTCCATTGATGGTAGGGCCCGTAGGGTTAGATTCCAACTCCCTAATAACCCATTTTTGAGTGGGAGCTTGTAAGGTGGTTGTGAAGGAGTAACTCTGTTTCTTGTCTTAAAGCATGTGCGTCTCATGAATAGGGTTTTTAATCCCTACCTTGTCATGTTGTGGTGGTCCTTAGTGATGATGTGTTGATTATTTCTGGGAGTAAGGATGAGCTTGTAAATCATTTGAGGGTGATATTGTAAATTCGAAGGAGGTGAGGTTGCTTGTTAATTATGGAAAGTGGAGTCATTGTGGTGGTAAGAATGTGGTTGGAGAAGTTCATTGGTTGTCTAGGTTGGGTGACATTTAGAATGGTGGTGTAGTGGCGTTGATGGCTTCGAATCTTATATGGTTGAAGGGGTCTAGTTAAGTAAGGTTTGATATTCGTCTTGATAAGAGTTGGGGTTCTTGGTAAGGTTTAGTAGAGAGGAGGTCTTCTCCCAAGGGGGAGATGGTGACTTTTGTACTAAGTGGCTTTTGTGTGTGTTTAAAGTTGATTGATAATGATGTGGTGTTTGTTAAGGCCCTTTGGAAGGTTCGTCTAGTTGAAAGTGTCTCTCGGGGAGCAGGCATGGATAAATAATATCTGTGTCTCTTTCATTCTATTCAAGATTATGATGATATGCCAAGTCCTTTTCATGATTCCAAGCCTTATGTTTTAGGCTCTATGTTATTTTCATACATCCATGTTTATGTTAACAAGTTTGTGACGATTTTTGACACTTATGTTGATATTTTGAAAATGGTGTTTTAAATATATTGTCGCATTCTTGTTTGGGTTGATTTGTTTATGATCACTCTTCTCATGTACATTTCTTTCACATTCCAGGACGAATGTTCCCAAGGAGAAGATATTAAAGCGACCCAAAAAGTGCCCGAAAATATGTCTTGAAAGTGTTGTGATCCTAATTTCCATATATCTAAGAATTCATTCAATTATTTTGAAAATCCGACTTCATATTCTTGTTCAGGGGGAAAATTGAGTGGGGAATGGGTCTAACCCGAGTTTTAGAGCAATCGTATCAAAATCCAAAAATCATAAAAATGTTATTTAGGAGGGTTAACTTTAAAGAAACATATCTCTTAGTACAAAAAGAACTATGTGGCCCACGACCACCAAATTGAATTTCTTTGAATTAGCTTTCCAACTAACTTAGTTTCACCTTATTTCGAGTTTGGATGAAGAATTTATGCCCATTTTCGTAGAACTTATTTGTGCAAAAATGCAAATTCCTGTGAGTAATCCGCGTCACGAAGTGTTATTTTAGTCCTTTTTTTTACTTCGATCCAAGACTTTCACGTCTTGGGCCTAAGGGTTCCCATACTTGAAAATACTTATACATAGCCTTATTTCACCCTCATATCATCCTAAACATTTCCTAATATTAACTCAAACACTTAGCCATATTGTTTTTTCACTCCTAAATTCAAGTCTCAACACCTCTTCTCATATCATCCTAAACATTCCCCAATACTCACTCAAACACTTGGCCATATTTTCACTCCTAAAGTCAAGTCTCAACACCTCTTCTAGATCTAAGGATTTCCTTCAAGCTTCAAGCCTCCATTTTCAATCTTCATCAAGAACTTCTCCAAAGCTAAGGTATATGGGTTTCAACCATTGGGTCCTTTCACCAATGGTGCACAAGCCTCTTTTTTACTAATATTGCATGATTTAAAGTTGATTTTACATGTGGATTTTGTATATTAAGAAATTTACTGCACAGTGATTTGAGTTCATAAAGTATGGTTATTTTAGGATGTTTTGAGCTCTAAATCTTTGTTCTAATGTTGGATTTGATGAATGGTCTTGATGTATGTTTCTTTAGTGTGTTACAAAGTTTTGATTAATGGTTTTACATGGGATTTACTTGCATATTTTCACTCTTGAATTGCATGGTTTTACACAAATACTATACACCCGCCAAGTGATTGATAAAATGTCCGGGTTAGGGTTCTTGAGGAATTGTTGGTCCAATGCATGTCTTATGAGTTGAGTGACTATATGTTGGTTAAAGAGAGGTATATATGAGTGTTTAAAACTTGTAAAGCACCTATGTTATTGCAACTGAATTGGTGGGCTCTCATGTGGTTATGTCCTTGGGGATTGTGATAAGTTATTGAGTCCTTATGCTAAAACCTATGCCCTTGCAAATTGTGAAGCCTACTAGAAGAGGTTATAAACATGTTATATATTTTACGCTCTAGTGCAAGGCCAATACCTATATGTAAGGGTTATAAGCTATGTTGTACACCTTACCCTCATGTACAAATCAATGTACTTATGTTTGAGGTTATGTACTCTTGATTAGGTTTTGTACTCTTGATGAGGTTATGTACTCTTTATTGAGGTTATGCCATATAGCTCACATGAAGGGTTATGAACCATGCTATCTCTTTACCCTCATATACTATCCATTACTTACTAGAATGGGTTATGACCTATGCTATATCACTCACCCTCTAGTACAAGGTATTTGGATTATCTAATCATGTCACTTATTGTATTAGTAAGCTATGTAAATATGATTATTTTCAAGCATATTTTACTTCAAACATCATGCATGCATGCCAAATTGCTATGTACTCCTTTATTGCCTGTTATGCATTTAAATTATGTGTCTATTGCTTGCATCCTACATACTTAGTACATTCAAACGTACTAATGCATACTCTATGCCTACATGATATCACCATGTAAGAACCGTAGTCCCGCTTAAGCATCTCTACCCACATGGCTTGTAGGGTTTCACTTAAGCTTGTTGGTGAATCCTCCATTCTGGGGACGTTGCTTATGACCTCATACTATGTTTGTAGATTATCTTTTTTTATGTAAGTATTAACTATAAGGGTGAGCCCGGTTGTTTGTTTGGCCCCCGTTCTTATCTATATAGTAGAGGTATTGCTAGATATGTTATGTATTATGCTTGATCTTTGACTCACTTATGATATTCAAGCTATTTAAGTATAAATCTCTATCTCTCCCTTATTCCCAATTTCCCTTGTTTATATTTCTTATATTATTCTATATTGGTTTTGTGACCAAGGATGTGTAATGATATGCTATGAGGCTTGTTTGGGGTTTCTTTGGGTTCCCCAATCGCCGGTCACGTCTAGGCCCTAGGCTTGGGTTTTACCAAAGTGGTAGCCAAAATATGGTATGATCAATGGAAAGGGAAGAAGGGAAATGGTAATGTGGTGCTTTGGGAAGAGTTCAAATTGGCCTTCCTTAATCGGTTCTTCCCTCTTGAGCTTAGGGAAGCTAAGTTGGTAGAGTTTATAAATTTGAAACAAGGTGCTATGAGTGTGAAGGAGTATACCCTCAAGTTCACCCAACTATGTAAAAATGCTCCTCAATTAGTGTACGATGCAAGGACTAGGATGAATAAATTTGTGATGGGTATCTCCGACTTGGTGAGTGAGGAATGCCGTTTCGCTATGTTGATTAGAGACATAGATTTGTCTCGCTTGATGACATATGCAGAGCAGTTGGAAGGGGAAAAGTTGAGGAAGAGGAGGAGTATAGAGGCTAAGAGGGCCCATTTTGATGGTAAGTTCCAAACTCCCAAGGGTGGTCGATTTCCTCAAGGCCACAATTTCCAAGCTAAGAGTCACCTGATGCTTCCAATGAGAGGTTTACCAATGATAGGGTGCCAAATCAAAGATTCCAAGGATGTATCGAGGGGGTGAGAAAGCCTAGATGCTGGAAGTATGGGAAAGGCCATGGTGGCCCGTGTTTGAAGAAGTCTAATGCTTGTTTTGGTTATGGTGGATTTTGTCACCAAGTTAGTGGTTGTCCTCATGCTCAACCCAAGGGTAGAGATGGCAGTCCTCAAGTGGTTCAAGGAGGGTTTGAGGTACTCGATGTTGCCATTGATAAGTTGATGTTTTGTTTGACTTAGATGTGGATGCATTGATGGGTCTGGTGTGTCACTATTTCTTTCATTGCTCTTATGGTTGCTAGTGGGTACCTTGTGTGTCCCGAGTTATTGTGTGGGATTGTTGGTGTTTATTCTATTGGTGGTTCTATTGTTGATGGTAAGGCTTTTGGGGCTTGTTTTGTGATCTTATTGCTTTAGGTCTTGTCTTGTGCTTTGGTTGAATTAGGTGTGGTGGTTTTTTATGTGATACTTGAGGTGGATTAATGGCATGTATGGTATGTCTTCATTATTTGTAGGGCTTGTAGGGTTAGATTCCAATTCCCTAATAAAATTGTCTTTGAGTGGGAGGTTGTCAAGTAGTAGCAAAAGAGGTAGGTCCATTCTTGTCTTAAGGTTCAGTTGATTTATAAGGGTTGCCCCATGTTCTTATTGCATAGAAGTCTTGTCTTATGATCTTGGTTGAACTTAGCATGATGTCTTGGAGGTCTTAGGGTAGTTTACTTTACTTGCATAGCATGTTTCCAATGAGTGTAGAACTCGTATGGTTGTAACATGATGGTTGAGGAAGGTTGATCTATTTGGAAAACTACAATGGGTTAGTCGCTTCACTAAGATTGATCTTTGGTTTGAGCTTTGTCCCCAAGTGAGCATTATTAGTATTGGTGGAGTTGTTTGGTTGATTTATGCATTGGCTATGTTTGTGGGTCCCTAGAATAAAGTCTTAAAACCCTACCTTGGTGTGTTGGAAGCGGCCTCCAGTGGTGAAGCATTGATTTATTTAGAGCTTGTGAATCATTTGGGAGTGTTGCAAGTCTTGGTTAATAAGGGGATTGTTTGCTAAATATGATAGGTTTGAATGGAAAATAACAAGAAGGTAGTTATAACTCCTTAAGGATTATCGTTTAAATGTGCTTTAGTTTTCTCGATAAGGTTAGTATTGTGGTTGGTGCTTAAAGTAGGGTGTCTATGGGTAGCTTAGCTTATTTGGATAGTGGTGCAAGGAGGAGGCTAGTGAGGTCTATCTACCCTTGCAATACTAGTGGATCCACTTAGTACACTTTTTGTTGAGGTTCTTCCCGAAATTGGGTCGTGTTCCCGTAACATGAAGTTCTTAAGGTTAAGAGAAGTTGAGAATGGTAGTATAGTGTTCTTGGTGGTTCCAAATCTTCTTTAGGTGAGGAGGTTAAGTTTAAGCAAGGCCTTGATCCTGCCTTAATAGAGTTGAAAGTTTTGGGTGAGAAGATGATAGAGTGGTGGTTGTCTTCCAAGGGGGAGATGATGGTTGTGGTACCAAGTAGGGTTAGGTGTATTTAAGGTTGACAGTTGAGTTGAGGATTCTGTGTCCTTATAGAGTGTAGACGGAAGTTTGTAAGTTGCATAAGTTTGGGGATTGCCTATGGATAGGGGTTTGATTAGTCCGGTTCTTCATGCTTCTAGGTTGAGGGGATGTGTTGGTGACTCTAGTGTTATGGAACTCCTTGTGGTGGTAGCTGTTTGTAGAGGATAAGTTGACTTAGAAAGAGGTCCCGGTGGAGGTATTGAGTGGAAGGGTTGAAGAAGTTGATTGATAAGGGTGTGGTGTTCGTCAAAGCCCTTTGGAAGAGTTGTCTATTCGTATACGTTCCTCGGAGAGCCATGCGGGCATGGAGAAGCAATATTCATATTACCTTCATTCTATTCAAGCTTATGATGACATGTCAAGTCCCATTACTATGATTCCAAGTCTTGTATTCAGCCCCTATGTCATTGCATGCACTCATATATATGTTGACAAGTTCATGACGATTTTGACACTTATGTTGAGCTTTTCAAAATGGTGTTTTAAAAGTGTATTGTTGTATTCTTATTGGGGCTGATCTCTTTATGATTACGCTTCTCTTGTACATTTCTTTTACATTTGGGAACGAATGTTCCTAAGGAGGAGATATTGAAATGACCCCAAAAATGCCCGAAAATGTGCCTCGGAAGTGCCCGAAATCTTAATTTTCATATATCTTAAAATCCGTGTATTATTTTGAAAAATTGACTTCATATTCATGTTTAGGGGGTCACAATTAGGGGGGAAGGGTCTAACCTGAATTTTAGACCAACCGTATAAAAATTCGAGAATCGCAAAAACGTGATTTAGGAGGATCAAATTTAAAGAGGCATATCTCTTAGCGCATATAGAACTGGGTGACCTACGACCTACCAAATTAAAGCCATTTGAATTATCTTTCAAACGCACTTGGTTTTAGCTCATTCCATGATCGGATAAAGAATTTATGCCTGTTATTGATAAATTCGCATATGTACAAATGCAAATTCCAGTGAGTAATCAGCATCGCGCGTGTCATTTTGGTCCTACTTTTTTTTTTTGAATTTGGTCCAAGACTTTTATGTCTTGGGCCTAAGAGTTCCTATACCTTAAAGTACCATACTTATTTTTATTTCACCCTCATACCATTCTAAACATTCTCCAACACTCACTCAAACACTTAGACTAATACTTCTCTCAAAATTCAAGTCCCAAAACCTCTTATGGATCCAAGGATTACCTACAAGCTTCAAGCCTCCATTTTCAATCTTCATCAAGAGTTTACTCAAAGCTAAGGTATGTGGGCTTTAACAATTGGATTCTTTTGGTGCCCTAACCTCAATCTTCATTAAGAGTTTTCTCAAAGCTAAGGTATGTGGGTTTTAACCATTGAGTTCTTTCACCCATGGTGCCCTAACCTCCTTTTTACTCAATTTGCATGATTTAAAGTTAATTTTACAAATGGGTTTACTAGTATGAATT
>DF360321.1:17353-32202 GCA_000787875.1 Solanum virginianum | reverse complement strand
TGGGGGGGGAGAGTTTGTGATTCAAAAATAAAATAAAATAGACACTAATTAAAATATAAGGAAACACTCAATTTTGGGGCAACTTGAGAATTGTGTTCCCCATGGTTTGTCAACTTGATTACCCTAGATAAATAACTATAATTGGTGAGTCGCATGAAGGACGGTAACTTAGGTTCTTCTAGCCCTCTTGTGAAGGTGAAGGTCAAATTTCACCATGACACTTAGTCGACCACCATGGTGTGCCAACTAACTGTTAATAATAGTCCTAGTAAGCCTCCCCTTGGTGAGGTTTGGTCGATTAGATGGGAACACATCAACTAAATTCTATCATCTACTTCTATTTTTCTATTCGTCACTACCTGGGTCGAGATCGTGATAGTAGGCGAGGTTTGTTGTTGGCCACCACCAAACAAAAATAAAAATGAAGGGAAATAGATAATACATGCAAAATGCCAATCATAGAAATGCAAGAAAACTAGGTTATTACAAGTCAACTACCCATGGTTCCTACAATCTGAAGTTGTAGGTGCTTAGCTACTCATGGCTAAAGCAAAACAAACAAAAATGTATATAATAGACATGGTTGAGAGTTTCACCAAAAACAATTAAGGAGATAGGCACCACAAGTTGCAAACCCACAAGCTTGATTGATCAATAATAAGTACAATGTAAGATTTGCAATCCCCAAAATGGGTTTTCCAAGAGAGAACAATAATCCACAAAAAACCTAAGAAAAGCTTCAAAATGTAATGTAAAAAATATCTACTGGTCAAAATCCCCTTTCTAAAAACCTAACTTAAGCTATATATAGTGTTTACAAAATAACCCTAGAATTTACACAGAAACGACAGCTTATAGCTGATATGTCTCGTAGTTATGACTCATAGCATAACCTACGAGTTGTAGTCAGGGTCTCGTATCAGGTTCTTGGCGTCTTGAACTGAACTGGTACAACCTATAGGTATGAGTCATTGCTTTGGCTATGACTTGTATGTTTGTCTTGTAATCTTGATCTTCAGTTTTTGGTCTAACATTTTGGCTCTTTGATTCTTACTATGAGTCCACCTATACGAGTCGTAGTGTGTATTATGACTTGTAGGCTAGGCTCGTATGGGTGACCTTCACTTGGCAGATTTTTGATTTTTTTCTCTAATTCTTGCTATTATACAACCTATGTCTCGTAGCGTGAGCTACAACTCATAGGTTGGCTCGTATGGCCTATGCTTCAGCAAAATCTGCAACGTTTCTTCAAAATCATGCCAACCTAACTTTTTTGCAAGATTAACACAATAACACATCAAAACACTAAAAAGTCACTCTAAAAACTCATAAAATCCCTTATTTTAGGCACCACATTTGTTGTATTTTGACAGCACATCAGAAGCCCTCGCTTAACCTATACTGACCAAGATGAGAGTGAAGGGTCGATAAGTGGATATATCAGAGACCACCAATCACCAAATGCTTTTTAGATAGGTATGTTTCCTACCCTCATATCCACCGTAGAGTTTCACAACAGGGTGGGTAAGATGAGGGACCCCGTTGTTATGAGAGATCCTGAGCGATGAGACCTCTTGATGTGATAGGTGGTTAGGTATATTGCTGAGCAGGGTTTGGAACCTGTATAGATCACCACTTACTTGAAGTCTATTATCAAGGGTTCTCCCAATATCCCTGCCAAATTTTGATGGGTGATTGGTTGTTCATGCATCCAGCCTACAACTGCTGATAATACATTAACACTGAAGCATACGGTTGTGGTTGCCAGCATCTTAGCGGCAATGATATGGATTGGGCCCACCTCATTACCGAGCAGATTCCTGAGGCCACACTGAAGAGGTCCACTATCATCCCATTCCTATGCTTGATATACAGGCTCTGTTTAGAGCCGATGGTAGAGAGTTTGCACCAGCTGGTTGAGGCCCAACATATATTGGACCCCAGTCTGATCAAGGCTAAACAGAACCCAGTGGCACTCCGGCAAGCACAACCTCCACCTATGCCTGAGATGTTTACCCTAGCACCACCACTTGAGGGTTCACAGACTACCACTGACACGACTACTATTACTGAGGAAAGGCCCTCGCAGCCCAAGATAGATAAGGGTAGGGGGCCTTCTACTGCTGTCCCTGCACCACAGGCCACGACACCATAAGATATGCCTGCGGGCATTTTTTATATGTCCTCCACATCTGTAAAGGCCCTGGCACAGAGGTTATCTCACACTGAATTGCAGTTGACTCAACTGGTTCAGCAGATCATGCCATGGGTCTGCCAAGCCCTTTCTGACTCAGAGGGTCGAATGCTGGCATTCGCGGTCACCAATATTCATAACTATATCTCTATCGTAGATGCCTACATTGACGTCTTCAAGGAGAGGCTACAACAGAGCCTGCGTACATCACTACCATCAGACTTGACGGCCCTCCAAATAGAGATCCAACGACTCTGGGCTGACATGACTGCAGCTTTGGCAGCACCAATTGCACTACTAGAGACTACACTCCCGATGCCGATGGTTGATCTTTTTTCTCTAGAGGAGCCTTTTAGTCTTCCCACAGGAAGAGATCCTACATGGACAATGACCTCAAGGTATGATTTAAGACGGGGATGAATGATGTCGCCCAAGTTACACCATCTTTTAGAGGATAAAGAAATCGATGTCAAGAAATAGAACCTAAGGTTACGGTCGAACCCATAGGGAATACGTAGACTCAAGAAAAATTCACCAATAAGCAATCAAAGTATTTAACAAACTCAATTTCCCAAAGGGGGTTTTGTAATAATCAATAAGAAAGTAAACTAAACTAACTATCACGAGAGATAATCAATAACTGAGAGCAACTAGGGTATTGTGTTCCCCATGATTCCCCAACTTAGTATCACCAGATAACCTAATTCTTGTCTAATTCTTTGTAATAGTTCACAAGACCACCTCTACGACGCGTAAAATGCTTTACGATCTGTAGAGGGTCCCGTAAATCATCAAACACCAGCAACTTCTGTAATTTTTCCCCAAATCACGGCCAACCTATAATCCTGCAAATCTAAACATAAGACACATAAAATCCACAAATATCACATTGACAACACACAAAATCCTAAGTTTTAAGCATCAAAAGTGTTGTATTTTGATAGCACATCAACACCTTCAACTTAAAATTGTTGTTTGTCCTCAAGCGATGACTCAATCTATATGGACAACATAGTAACACAAAGACCTCAACTCAATGATATGTATCACATATAATTCAAACTCAGATACCCACACCAGTATTTCAAAATAGGATAAGATATCTATTTAGCAAACCATTACAAACTGGTGCATGTCAACTTAATGGCATATATCACATACAATTCAAACTGAAATATCCACAAAAAACTTTTTAAAATAAGATCAGATAGTTATTTTGCAAACAAATGCAAACTGTTGCATGTGATAACACAACTATGATAAGCAAGGGGCTATCAACAGTCCATAATCACAGAAAAAGTCAAATGTTAATAATGCAATACAAGTGCCCTCATAGAAAGAAGTCTCATATTTGACACTCAATGAAGATTTCATGTTTGACCATAGGACTGTGCAAAAACACTCACTCTGACAAAAGATATTCATGCATAATAACTAATAGCATAGGCTTGCCCCTATACTCATGACTCAAACCTTCTAATAACATGACTAGGATCACTTTAGGACTTTCCAGGCTTGTAACATAGGCTCAGGGGGTTTTGGTATGATATTTTAGGAAAATAGTAACTAATGGCACTCCTTGAAATTGCATTTTTCTACTCTTTTGTCCCATTAACTCTGTCATTTTCACCTTATTCTCCCTTTTTTTTCTTATTCAACTTTTGTTGGGTGCTTCTTTCTTCTCATTTTTCAGCTTTTTGTTATGTTTTTATGCTTCTTTTTGCTTTTTAGCTCAATCTAAGCCATCTTTTATTTTTCTTGCACCAAGGTACATGATTTTTTTCTTTTTCTCCTCCTTTCTGATTCACCCATTTATATTCATGATTTTACCCTTTCACCAACCACCCTCAACTTAGGCTTTTAGCCTATGTTGAGGTGTATAATATCTATGTTCATAATTAGGGCCACTTTTGGTAGCCACCTTCAACTTAGGCATTGCATACATTATCAAAAGAGACTCACATATCATGCTTCTCATCTTTATTTACCCTTAATTATCATAACAGATATTGTCAGACACCTAGACATGCATGTTTACTATCTAACTACTAATCAAAATATTTGGTGGGTACCATTTTTCAAAACAAAACACAAAACCTTTTACATGCCATAAGTATTGGTACTATATGCTACAAATATTATCTAAACATACTAAACATGCCGGTTCAAAAAAAATTAAATATCCACAGAAAAAAGAGCACAGACAAGAAAATCGCTGGATCAAAAATTAGGGTAGTTATGGACTATAACCTACTCAGACCTCACTGAGGCCCATAACTACTACACTCTATTGAAAAAGATGTGCATTATCCCCAACGCACAAAATCAAGAAAAAATAGAACATAAGGGGTCAAAAATCATACCTGGGCGCATAAGCGATAGTCGGTGGCTGAGTTTGTCCACCCATCACCTACGAGGTGGTCTGCTTACCCATTCTACTCTACCCAGAGGGACCAGCACCCCTCACCTGCTCCTCCTCTCGAGCTCATCTAATGTCCTCATCACGCCTCGACTCTCTTAAGGCACACTCAAGATCCTCCTCCTCTGACCTCCTCACACATACATATCTGTCCTCCAGATCTTCATCTGTGCAAGGTCTCTTCTAGAGAGAAGAATGTATAGGCTCATTTGGAGAAAATAAATCAAGCATTGGCATAAGAGATTTTATCTCTGGTAGTATGACTGGTACCGTAAGTGCTGATATCATATCAGCGCAGAGTTGCTAGCTCTCCGCCTATAGGGCTGACAAATTTGAAGATCGAGCCTCTACTAATCTCTTTTAAGCCCTCTCATCGAAGGTGTCGATGCAGGCATCCACTGTAGAGATACAATCCTGGGTGGTAACAATAGGGAATGCCTGACTTTGGCCCTCCGAGTCTACGATAGCCTGGTGGACCCACGATTTGATCTACTGAATAAGCTGAGTCAACTGGGCCTCAGCATGTGATAATTGCTGCGCTATAGCTGGAATAGAAGTGGTAGACATGTAGACTATGCCCATTGTAGGAGTTTGTAAAGTAGTGGCCTTTGGTCCAGTAACAGCAATATTGGGCCCTCTCTAGCAGCAGTGGTGGTGTCAATCTCAGGACCCTCAGGTAATGGTGCTGCGGTGAGCATTTCAAGCATAGGTAGGTGCTGTGCTCCCTGGAGTGCCATCGGGTTCTCATCAGCCTTGATCAGGCTGGGCTCCAAAGTGTGTTGGGCCTCAACTAATCGGTCTAACTAGTGTAAAATCTCCACCATAGACTATAAGTAGAGCCTATAAATCAAACATGAGAAAGGGATAGAGGTGGCCCTCTTTAGTTTAGTGTACCTACTCGACGATGAGGCAGGCCCAATCAATATCATAGCCAACTAAAATTTTAGCAACCTAAACTATACGCTTCGGTATCAAAGTGTTATCAGCAGGCGTCGGCCGAATGCGTGAATGAACAATAACCTATAATAATTAGGTGTGGAAGCTACACGAAGCTTTGTCGATTAGCTCTGTATAAGTGGTAACCCAAATAGGTTTCGGACCCGTCTCTGCAATGAACCCTGCCACCCATCTTAGTAATGTGACCTGATCCTTAGGATCCTTTATGATAAGTGGGTTCCTAGCCTGACCCAACCTGTAATTGAACTCAGTTGTGGATCTGGGGGCACAGAACTCAGGACCAAATAACATGCAGTGGATGGTCTCCTCTAATATGTCTACCCACCGAATCACTCGTGTCTCTATAAGCCTAGGATGAGTGAGAGTTTTTTTCTCTTGGGAAGAGAAAGTTGGATGGTGGCTATGTAGGATGTGGATAACTCTTTCACCATAATTAGGGAGTATCATCCAAGAGACTTTGTCAGCCACTGAAGCCCATACCCAATCATCATGTCCTGGAGATCTGGGACACCGATAAGTCCATCTACAGTAACTCTGGCCTTCTCATAGATATAACGGGTTAGCTTGCCCCACTCCTTTAGCTGCATACCCTCTCTATAGATCTCATTCATGCCCTCAACGCACCACCAGTAAGCAAAGGCATTCGGTCCTGATGATGATAATGGTTTAATAGAGGACTCAACATCTGTTTCTTCCTTTGAGCCCTCCTCAGAACTGGACTCCTCTTTAGATAGAGTCATCAATGACATGTTTCTCCTATCACTACTTCCCTCTTCAGACTCGAAAGGACTAGCAACTGGAGCCTGAGTCCACCCAACTCTGATGGCTGCTCCGGTCTATGGTACCTCAGCGTTAGGGTCGGATAAGACATCAAGGATCTCTAGTGACCCACGAAACTTAAGGGTTTGGTCATCATCAGTAGGCTTATCCATGAGCCTCCTCCTCATAGCCATGATCTTTGAGCAATTACCTTTAGGGGCTATAGTACCTGAAACATAGAAATAAACACACCATGGTTAGCCCTAAGAATTAAGAAATAGAATGCAAAAAATATCTGAGTTCAGTTGCAGAAGGGTTCTATAAGGGCACCTTTACGAGTCATAGTGAATACTATGAGTCATATAGTGCTCTCGTAGACCTGTGATGCAAGCCAAATTTAGTTATTGGAAAAGTCTACAAAACTAGATACAACTTGTAAAGTGATTTACGAGTAGGTGATTGGGATCATAGAAAATTTCAGTAAGTAATTAAATTAAGGCAAGGATCTGTGAGACCTATCTGTGAGTCGTAAAGTGATCTATGACTTGTAGAAGGTCTCGTCTGATGGATACTCAGAAATAGCAAGTTTCAGAAAATTTATATGAGGGGCAATTATGACTCTTAGATTGCTCTATGGGTCGTAAAAGCCACTTATGGACTAGAAATCTCAGTCACCTTAAGTTTCTAAGTCCATCACATAGATCTCGAGAGATATTTTCAACCAACTACATATTAGCATCAAAGCAAGAATATAAGCACCAGCATGGTTTCAATCATACAACCCTATCCCCCAACATTTTTTAGGCATAGACACCCCATCGAAAATGATTACACATGGATTATCCTATGGTTTCGACCATTCCTATTGGGCTTACACAAAATCATGTACCCATGCCATCACCAACCAAATCTACATACACAATTCATTCAATATCTTTCAAGCAAACATGGTGGATAGTTTAATAGGCACAACAATTAACAATCATAAGGCCAAAATACCCAATTCCATATTCAATTAATCAATTTAACCAAGGGCAATCTAATTTCACATAACACAATTAAGATTCAATAAAGGTTTCATGTCTAAACATCATACCCCATAAGATTTTCAAATCAATCAATAAAACAACCCAAATTAAGAATTAAACCAAAATTGAAAACTTACCATGAATTGAGATTAAGATGAAGAGGATGAAAGAGGTACTGAGAAGCAAAGCCCTAGGGTTGCCAAAAATCTCACCGAAAAAAGTATCATGGTGGTAAAATTAGAAAGTAAAGGAAAGCTTGGGTTAGCCGGTCAATTTTAGGTCAAATATGGGTTCAAAATAATTTGTATACTTTACTGGGTTGTCTGAAAATTAATTGGGCCTAAGTTTACGAAACCCCAATTACAAGTCGTAGATGGCTCTACAGCTTGTAAGTCATAGTTTCGTAGAAACCTCCATACTTAGAAATTTTTTAGAAAACTTAACTGGGTCCACGAACCCCATTCACAACTCGTATATTGATCTATGAATAATAAAGTTGGCTCGTGGACTGGACTGAATATTTTTCCTGCTAACTGAAAATCTCTACGAGATGGGATACGAGTCATAAACTGTTTTATGACTAGTAGACCCAATCGTAGAGACTTAACCTAATGCTCCTCTCAGGAAAATTTGCTGACTTAGTCCTGTACGTGCATACTCTTCATAAAATACACTGTTACCCTATATACAACCAACCCGTTGTCCATACATACAACCAAAACACAAGAAAATAACTACCTATGAATCCAAAAACTGAAAATACACCTATAATTATTCTATTACATCAAATACCATGGGTTGCCTCCCAAGTAGTGCCTGATTTATTGTTGCAACATGACTTAAGCAAATTGGTTACTCAGACTTCATCAATTTCCTAAAATTTACTCTTGAGCTCATCTGGATGCTTCATAGATTGACGGATGTCGAAGACAACTTTTTCATCTTTCAACCTAAACCTGATTTGACCAGTTTCTATTTCTATTGGTGCTCATCCATTGGCTACGAATAGTCTTCCCAAGATGATTGGAATGTCAAAGTCGACCTAACAATCTAAAATCACAGTGTCTGTAGTGAATATGATTTTCTCCACTTTGACCAACACATTAAAGAGTATCCCAATAGGCTTCTTCATTGTTCGATTTGCCATCAATAACCGTATGCTAGTTGGAGTAGGAGCTCCCAATCCAAGCTTCTTATAGACCACAAGGGGCATCAAATTGATACTGGCAACTAAATCACATAGTGCCCTTGCGAACTCCACATCACCTATAGTGCAAGGTATGGTGAAAGCACCTATATCTTCATGCTTCTGAGCTAAGAAATTCGTAGTGATAACACTATAATATTGAAGCTCCTCAGAAAGCTCCAGACTCACAGTGCACTTCTCATACTTCTGAACCAAGGACTTCGTAGTGGTAACACTATAATGCTGAAGCTCTTGAGAAAGCTTCTGACTCACATTGTACTTTTTGGTGACCAAGTCCTTCATATACTTGGCATAGCCCAACATTTTCTCTAAAGCCTCAATAAGAGGGATGTTGATAGATAGTTGCTTAAGCATAGAGAGAAATTACTTGAACTTGTCTTCCTCCTCCCTCTTTTTGATTCTTTAAGGGAAAGGAGGAGGAGGCCTAGGTATAGGCTTATATTTCTGTGGTGCTTCAGCTGCTTTACTTAGCCTATCCTTTCCATGATCATCTCCTTCATCCGCATCATTTGCTGTAACTATCTTCTCATGAACATTATCCTCATCAATCGGTATAGGAGGATCAATAGTGCTCTTGCCACCCCTAGTAGTAATCACTATACATTGGCCTTCATTCATAGGATTTTGCACTGTGTTGCTAGGTAATGTACCCCTTTGACACTGATTCAACTACACTGACACTTGAACAAACTATTCTTCAAGCTATTTCATATCCATAGAATGAGAATCTATCTTTTAATTGATACTAGAGATCTCTGTTTTCATGCCCTTTAGGGTCTCATCCAATGTCTTAGCCTTCTTTAATAGTTGATCAAACATCTCCTCAATTATGAAATTGCCTGCACCTACATCCCAGTTGTGTGGTGGTATATACGAACCATTTCTAAAGCCTTTTCTATGACCCCAATCTTCATTTGGACCCCTGTTCCTAACGTAAAAACCACTGTGATTGTCTTTGAAAGCTCCATCTCTACCATAGTTTCTACCTTGGTTTCCTTGATCTTGGCACCAGTAGTCTTGATTGGACCCTTGGGTTCTGGTCCAAAAACCCCCTGTCTGATCATTTACAAAACATGCGTCCTCCTCATAGTATAGCTCCTCTTACATAGGTGAACATGGGGGTTGGTCAACCACTGCATTCACTCTCTCTTAGTTCTGCTTGATTACCACATATATGCTTGTGCGAACCTGAGCAAGCTACTGCATGATTTCTTCATTAATTTTGGCTTGCTCTGAAACCATACTGACTGCATATGAACCCTTTGTGGAAGTTTTATCCTACTATCCTATACACGATTCATGTTGACTACTTGTTCCATATGCTTAGCAATCCTTGCAAATGGTTGGTCTAGACATATTTCCCCCCATGATAGTGTCAGCACAAGCCTGACTATTCTCATCAAGGGTACGGTAGAAGATCTCTGCTAAGGCATCATTAACTATCTTGTGATTAAGGGCTCTTCTCAAACATTTAGTAAATTGCTCCCATATAGTACTTATCTAATCACTAGGAAGTTGCTCAAAGTTGTTGATCTCATTCTTCAACTTGAGCTTCTTCAATCTAGGTACCTCTCCAAAAAAAGCCTTTTGTAAATCTACCAGCTAGTGATTGAAATATACGGGAGCTCAAATAGCCATAATGCAACATTAAGAGTGAGAGACAATGGGAAGACATGAAGTCCCATAGCATCCATAGATAGATTCTATGTCCCCATCACACTCTAACAAACAAATGCCACATTATACAAATGGCTATGTCTATCCTTTGATAGTAAGCCCGCAAATACCCCCACGATTCTGCAGCATCTGAAGTAACCTATTAGAGACTGTGAACTTTGTGTCTACAAGTAGTGGTGGTAACACAATAGCTCCCATCACATCCTTAGGCATAGGGTTCAACCAATACTAATTCCACTAGTAAGCATTGGTGTTGACCTTCCAAGGCTGTCAAATGTCCTCCAAAGAAGGTGGGTTCTCATCCCTATCATCATCATTATTGTTCTGGTTCAAGGTGGCCTTGGCCATATTGTTGGCATTTTCTTAGGCCATTCTTCTTATTGTTCGGTGGATCTCTAGATCAAGTAGAGTTAAGGTATTGCCTTGACTCCAAGTGTTGGTCATACACTACTTGTACACCCTGCAAAGAAACAAAAACAAAAGTAAAATAAAGGGAACTAAGGATTAACACTCGAATTACTTAATGAATCAACCTAAGTCTAGCATATTCCCTGGAAACGGCACCAAAATCTTGATGTCGCCCAAGTTACACCTCCTTTTTTAGGATAAAACGGTCATTTTCAAGATTAGCCATATTCCCTGACAATGGTGCCAAAATCTCAATGTTGCCCAAGTTACACCTCCTTTTAGAGGATAAAGCGGTCACTATGAAAAAATAGAACCTAACCAAGGTTAGGGTTGAACCCACAGGGAATACATAGACTCAAGACAAAACCACTAATAAACTCAATTCCTCAAACAGAGGGTTTTGTAATAATCAATAAGAAAGCAAACTAAACTAACTATCATGAGAGACAATTAACAATTGAGAGCAACTAGGGCTCCCCTTGGCCCAGTTTGATTGATTAGATGAGAACACATCAATTGAATCCTATTAATTAATCTCTTTTACTATTTATTACTACCTTGGTCCAGTCAGTAACACTAGGTGACTTCTAATGTTGGCTACCACTAGAAAAGATGCAAAATGAAGAGAATTGATTAGTACATGCATATACACAATCCAAGAATTGCAAACTATCCAGATTTACTTTGTTAGTTTTTCATGGTTTCGACAACCCTAGTTGTGGATTTAACTACTTATGCTATGTGTAGATGAAGAAATTATGAATTAAGAAAAAATAATTAAACATTTACATAATTGAATTGAGCCCAAGCAAATCTAAGATTGATGAGAATCTGAAACGACTCTAAAAGGTGCTCATAATCGTAATTTCAATATAACTCAAAATCCATGCATGATATAAAAATCCTACTTCATATTCTTGTTCATAGGGTCAAATTAAGTGAAAAATATGTCTAACCCCAATTTAAGAGCAACCGTAGATAAATTTAAAAATTGCAAAAATGCGATTTCCAGAGACAATCCGCGCCCCTAGCGTGACGTGCCAAGAGCGCACTACAGTGTATATTGTGCACTATTTTACACATCTGTTACAAGGCCTTTGTGTCTTGGTCCTAAGTGTTCCCAAGTGTTAAAATGCCTATGCATAGCTTTATTTCACCCTCATATCATTCAAGACATTTCAAAATATTCTCTCAAACACTTAGACAATATTTCATCTCCAAATTTCAAGTCCTAAAACTCAATGGATCTTAAGGTTTCTGTTTAAGCTTCAAGTCTCTATCTCCAATCTTCTTCAAGGATTCTCCAAAGTCAAGTCCAAATTTCAAGTCCTAAAACTCATATGGATCTTGAGGTTTCTGTTCAAGCTTCAAGTTTCCATCTCCAATCTTCTTCAAGGATTCTCGAAAGCCAATGGATGTGGGTTTCTTTCATGAGTTTCTTTCACCTATGATACCCAATCTTTGTTTTACCTAAAATTGCATGATTTAAAGTTAATTTACTCATGGGTTTTATCTATTATGAATTTCACTACACGATATGTTGGGGTTTCATGAAATTATGGTTGTTTTAGCATGTTTTGAGCTATAAATCTAAGACATATTGTAAGATTTGATGAAGGGATTTGAAGTATATGGATTGAGGGTGTTACCACGTATCTATTGATTATTTTACATTAAATCTTTTAGCATGATTTTACTCTTAAATTTCATGGTTTTACACTAGCACTACACACCCACCAAGTGTTTGATAAAATGTTTGGGTTATGATTTCTTGAGGAATTGAAAGTCCAATGCATGTCCTATGAGTTGAATAACTTTATGATGATATTATCTCTATAGTGTTGGGAATTGTCCAAGCCTCACTCGAGGGGTTGTAGGCTCAGGTAACCTTATTGAGGGTTCTGTACCTCGATTGCCTCACTCGAGAGGTGGTTGGCCTGTGCAACCATGGTGAGGGGTTCGTACCTTGATAACCATGCTTGGGGGTTTTTACTCCATCAACCATGTTGGGGGTTTTGTACATCATCAACCTATTGAGGGGTTCATACCTCAATCGCCTCTCCGAGGGGGTGGTAGGCCTTGGATATGCACTAATAATGGTCTCTCCTTAAACATGTATTATGTTCTATATAAGAATGGTTTTACTTCAAAGCATCTTTCATACATTCAATATTGTTATATGCTTACCTATTGCCTATGTTATACATTTTGCTTAAGGTGCTTATTACTTGTTATTTTGCATCCTACATACTTAGTACATTCAAACGTACTAACGAATACTCAATGCTATATGATATCACCATGTCGGAACCAGAGCCCCACTTTATCATCCTCCTCCACGTGGCTTGTATGACTTCTCTCAAGCTCTTTGGTGAGTCCTCAATTTTAGGGATGATGTTTATGATCTAATACTATATTCCAAGACTATCTTCTTTTATGTATATGTTGACTATGAGGTGTTTAGGAAATGTTTCCCTTCTTCTTACTCTATGTCTTGCTATAGAAGTTGAGGTAAGGTTTTCCCAAAAATGATTGTCCTTTGCTATGCTAGATCATACCTAACATGATAGGAAGAAGAGCCCACATACCTGAGGAGCAACAGGCTAATAGAGATCTTCAGGATGCTCTCACTTTGCTTGCATAAGTTGTGGCTAATCAAGCCAACCATGGGGCTCAAGCCTATTATGCGCCTTCATCGGTATCTCGATTGAGAGATTTCATGAGGATGAATCCTCTGGAATTCTATGGATCAAAAGTGAATGAGGACCCTCAAGAATTCATTGATGAGGTTTACAATACTTTAGCTATCCTGAGTGTGAGGTTAGAGGATAAGGTGGAGTTGGCGTCCTACCAACTCAAAGGGGTATCACAAATATGATACAATTAATGGAAAGAGAAGAAGAGGGTCAACAATGTGGTGTTTTAAGAGGAGTTCAAGGCAGTTTTTCTTAATTATTTCTTCCCTCTTAAGCTTAGAGAAGCCAAATTGGTGAAATTTATGAATTTGAGACAAGGATCTATGAGTGTGAGGGAGTATACCCTCAAGTTCAACCAACATTCAAAATATGCTCCACACTTGGTGGCCGACTCAAGGTCTAGGATGAATAAATTTGTGATGGGTGTTTCCAACTAAGTGAGTAAGGAGTGTCGATCCGCCATGTTGATTAGTAACATGGATTTATCCCATTTGATAAACTATCCCGAACAAATAGAGGGGGAGAAGTTGAAGAAGAGAAGGGGTCAGCAGGCTAAGAGTGGCCCACTTTGAGGGAAAGTTCCATAGTCGAAAGGGTGGCCAATTCCATCAAGGCCAAGGGTCTTCTCATATATTTCATAAGAGGGTTGCCAATGATTTTCCAAGGGCCCAAGGTGTAGGGGGTATGGTTCCTAATGGTGGGTGTCTGAAATGTGGTAAGGCTCATAGTGGCCTATGCTTGAGGGATACTAATGTGTGTTATGGGTGTTTGGATTCCCCTCAAAATTGCAACAAGGGTAAGAAGGTTCGTCCACAAGGTGCTAATGCGATTCCCTTGGGGAGAGATGGCCGACAAGATGGTGTCCCAAGGCACAATCAATTTTATCTTTACATGGGAGAATTTTCCCATTTGTATTTGCATAAAATATTTCCTTGTGATCTTGTAAAGTTTGAAATGGTTGATTTTGATTTCATTCTTGGGATGGATTGGTTGAATGCATACTATGCCTTTATTGATTGTAGAACCCGTAGGGTTAAATTCCAATTCCCAAATGAACCCATTCTTAAGTGGAAGAGTTATGTTATTGTATTCAAGGGTAGATTCATCTCTTACATTAAAGCCCGTAAATTGATCGCCAAGGGGTGTCTTTATCATCTTTTGAGGGTTAGGGATGTGGAGTCCAAAGTCCTTCCCCTAGAGTCATTTTCGATTATAAATGAGTTTCTTGATGTCTTTCCAAATGACCTACCCAGTGTTACTCCCAAAAGGGAGATAGATTTTTGTATAGACCTCCTACTCGATACTCAACCCATTTTTATTCCTCCTTACTATATGGCCCCTGCAGATTTAAAGGAGTTGAAGGACTAAGATGCCCTTCCGGACTAGGTATGAGCATTATGAGTTTGTTGTGATGTCTTTTGGGTTTACCAATGCACAAGCCATCTTAATGGACCATGCTGCAGGTACAGGTGCTAGTAGATCTCCCTAGTAGGAGTACAAGATA
>DF360322.1:44408-63576 GCA_000787875.1 Solanum virginianum | reverse complement strand
ACCCTAAATGGGTGTCAGTCACGGCCCATAAACTGGGACGTGACAATAAGTTTGCAACATTATAACACCCCCTAATTCATCCTACCTAGTCTGAGTAGGTGCTTAGAGGAAACTGAGAAAAATGACTAAGAAAAGTCCCTAGAAGAAACCACAAAGGTTCTTCTATGCCTCGTTGAGTGATATATAGCCCATATGGCCTCATAGTTGCCCCTATGACTTAGTGAAATTTTTTTAGGCCTATGTATGAGACTTTATATGGATGTACAGTATTTTATGACTCATAGAATATGTTTCATGGGTTAATGATTCAAAGATCTACTTTTATGGATCTTAAACAACTATTAAAGCACGGCCCATCGTTTCTCTTATGGCTTGTGGAATATGTTTCATAGATTAAAGTTCCAGAAATCAAAATTTCTAAACTCTTAACAATGAGTTAACACGATGACTTGTGGTCCATCATATGACTAATATCAAGGTGTTCATAGAACCATATGTCTAATTTTTAGTAACCTAAACTTTGGGCTTTCGGATCTATGAGGGGACACTTACTGCTCGTAAGTGGAACCACGACCAGTAGATGAAGTCTCGTGGTTCTAACTGACAATTTTAAGAGGATTATTCTTGTCTTTTCTTACTTTTGAATGAAAAACATGACATTTTGGACTTGATTTAGACCATTTATCATTATCCTAAATGTATAATTCCTCGTTATACACCTCGAAACCTTGAGATATATAAGAAGGGAGAGAAATGTGGATTTTGAGTTCAAGCTTGAGGGTCATTAAAGAGTTAATTGTTCTTGCTATTTCCAAATATGTAAGGCTTCTTAAAGCATAGGATTGAGTTCGTCTACTTATCCTTTTATCTACAAAAGTCAAGTTTATATACAAGAATTGAGTATGGAAAAATTCCATGGTCCTAATCTTGGAATACTTGCAATTACTGCGAGTCTTTATTCATTATGAATCTGTTAATGAGTTACATGGTGGTCATATGAAACTGGAGGTTAAAGTTGTGAACTTTGAATTACACCATTCTATATAACCATTGTTGCATTTATCGGATTGAGACTATGATTGTGATTATCTGTGCTGAGTAAATTGAGTATGAGGAGCATATTTACTGTATTTGTGCATATTTAATGAGCATCTTACTTGTATCATAGGTGGAGTATGATCGAGTGGCGCATAAATGATTATTGAGTTTGAGTTAAAATCTTGATTTCATGCATGATTGATGATCAAGATCAGTTGAGCTTGTAAGTGATTGTGTTGAGTAGAGTTAAGTTGTTAGGCATGAGCATGTTTTAGTCTTGGAAGGAGTATCGAGCACTGATATGGGAGCGAGTAGGTAACTACTCTGACCCATAAACTATGTTGCTAGTGTAGGATTGTTGCACCATTAATTAGAGTGACTTATTTAAAAAGATAGACATTTATTTTGGATCCAAGATAATGTTGATTGTTCTTTACCTTAGCAAGTTTAGGACGGGCATGGCAACGACGTTGCCTTTATTATACATCACAAAACTAAAGGTGATGGAACTGGATGTTTGTTAAGAGAAACTCCTAAGCAATACCTGATTGAGAATATGATATTTTAAATTGAGTTGTATAACACTGTCTATTTTCAAAGCATGATTCTAAACTTTAAAGTTGCATATTCATTGAGTTGAGTTATGAGTTCATGAATTAATTTTTGAGTGGAGTGGACTGATTTGAGTTGAGCTTTTCCTTTTTCCTTTATCCATTCAACATACCAGTATATTTCATGTACTGATGGCCATTTAGTTTTTCATCATTAATGATGTAGATATAGGTGATACATGACTTTGGTCAGTGCATTGTTGAGGTCCAGCTTCTCACTACTAGAATTGGTGAGCCTTCCTTGCTATTTAGAGGATTTCCTTTCCAATTTTTTGAGTATTTTTATTCTTTGATTAGGATAGCTATGACTTGTCATGGTACCATCTATACTAGTAGGTAGAGGCTTCAAAGACATCGAGAAGAGGATTTTCGATTGTTATTTATTTTCCAACTTTGATCATCAGAAACTATTATTATAATAGAGTTTTATTTATTTTAAATTATGGCTTTTTTAATTATTCTTCTGCTGATGAGTATGATGTGATAATGAGGCCAGGTTATTTTTCTGGGGAATCGGTGATGGTACTTCAAGTGTCGGCCATGCCTAAAGGCCCCTTCCTGAGGCGTGACAATCTTAGTATCAGCGCATAGAGTGTCTAAGAGAGTCTGTGAAGCCATATCTAGTAATATCTTATGTATGGGTGTGTTGTGCACCATACTTTATAAGCAAAAGGCTATGGGACATTTGGAAGGGTTACACATCTTTTGTATTTTGAGTTTTTGTGATAGATTTTGACTATATAAAGCTCTTTTATAACTCATGCATTATGCGTTTACAGATCATGCCTCCTAAGCATACCACCATCTAATGGGATACCTCGGGTAGAAATACTTAGAATCCCCCTTCAGAGGTGCCTAGCCAGATAAATACGAGGGGTCGAGGTCAACTAGCTAGAGCTACTAGAGTCCTACAGGTGCCTACTACACTACCTGCTCTCACTACAAAGGCTAATTTTAGAGGAGCTATCGCTATGCTCACCCAGTTGTTAGCCGCCCAGAGTGGAAATCAAACTTCACAAGCTCCTATTTCTAGCTCTTATATGCTAGCTGCTGTAATCAGACATAGATATTTCTTGAGGATGAACCCACTAGTCTTCACAGGGTCTAAGGTAGGGGAATACTCCTAAACTTCATTGGTGAGATATGGAAAGTACTAAAAGCCATGCATGTGATTGAGATTGAGGGAGTTGAATTTTCTATTTACCAACTTAAGGATATGGAAAATGTTTGGTACAACTAATTGGAACAGGGTTGAGTTGATGATGCTGAGCTTGCCAAGTGGAGTGAATTCGAGAATGCTTTCTTTGATCACTACTTTCCCCGAGAGTTAAGGGAGGTGAAGATTGAAGAGTTCATGAACTTGAAAAAGGAGGGGTTGACTATTAAAGAATACAATCGTAAGTTCATCCAATGATCCAGGTAATCCCTAGAGATGGTCCAGGACATAAGCGCAAGAATGAGAAATTTCATATCTGGACTGGGCAAACATGTGAATAAAGAGTGCAAGGCGACATTGCTGATCCCAGGCATGGACATCTCTAGGCTTATGCTCTATGCACAACAACTAGAGGAGGATAACAAGAGGGATAGAGAGGAGTATCTGAGTAAGAAGGCCAAGACAGCAGGGCTTGAGCCTAGTCAGCCTATGCAAAGTAAGAGAGACAAGTCCTACCTCTAGAAAAGATCTAATAGTTATGGACCATCATCAACCAGTGTGATGTGACCCAAACTACACCTCTCATTGAAGGTATAAGTGGTCATTGTCAAAATATAGAATCTAACCAAGGTTAGGATCGAACCTACATGGAATATGGTCTAGACCTAGATTAATTACAAATGAATTAATCTACTTATCTTCCAAAAGGGAGGGGGGTTGTAAATGCAATAATTAAACCTAAACTAGGAACAAAGTTATCAAGAGCAAATGTTGTGAAATCAATGAGAGAAGTAACTAGGGTATTGTGTTCCCCATGAATTCTTAACTCAGTACAGCAAGATAATTGTATTCTTTTATAGTCTGTAGCATCCAAAACTGGTAAGTTATACTAATCTAACCCTTTGATCCAGGGGAGAGGCAAATTTCACTATGTGATTTGATCCATCGTCATAGTGTTGCATTATTAACCCTTAGCTTTCGTTCTAGTACAACCACCCCTTGATCGAATTAGGTTGGTTAGGTGAGAGGGATTATAGCTAATACTATTAATAATCCCTTATCCCATTCATTACCCTTTTTAGTTCAATAAAAAAGAGTTAGGTGAGTTCTAACATTGGCCACAATTTAAAAGCATTCTAAACAACGAAATAATTAATATATAGATGCACACTTCTAAGAATGTTGAATTATTCAATTTTAATTTGATAGTTCTTCATGGTTCCCACAACTCTAGTTGTGAATTTAGCTATGCAGGATCATTGTAGATGATAGAATTATGTTATAGAATAGCATAATTAAGCAGTTAAAATGATGAATTGAAGAACAACAAATCAAAAATCTCCATAAGAAATCATAATGTGATAGATCAAAAGTAGAAGTAAAAATATGAACAAGTAGTGTTCTCCATGTTCAAACTATCCTCTCTATTGTTTCTCCACTGTCCTCTCAAAAAAAACCTAAAAAGGCCTATTTATAATAAGTAAATACGAATCCAAAATGGAATAGGAAAATTGGATTAAGTAATTTAGATGAAAAAGGTTACAGACCATATATGGAATCACAGCCCATACCTGGGCTTCATAATCTGCAATTCCCAAAAACTATCTTCAACCAAGGAAACCTTTCTATGGGCCATCTTCTGACTTACAGTCCTAGTAAATCCTCGAAATCCTAATCCTCTAGGCACGATCTAATCCATGAACCATTCTCTAATATGTGACTGGTAAGTGACCTCATCTTATTACACTTCAACCTTTAGTGTATTTTCTGATATTTGACATATGAACTCACATTTGAGACATAAATTATTCTATAATTCGTGTGGCAATTCATAGCCTTAACTTTTAAAAATCATCCCATCACCTAGATTTGACCCATGAGACTAAAGTATTGCCTATAGGAAGCAGCACGGCCCGTAGTGTGAGTTGTAAATCCCTAAAAACCTACAATTACCAAAACTTTGCTCAAAATCACCCTGAATATTGTAATACTAGAAAATCAATATAGAAAGATATCAAACCAACTAATATCGCTTTGAGAACACATAATATTTCATGTTTTACTCACCAAAAGTATTATATTTTAGGAGCCTATCATAGTGCGCCAACTCCGAGTAACAAGTATGATCAGAAGTCCCAAAGGCAGCAGAATTCCAAAGCACAAGGTCTTTAGTCTCAAGCTAGTATGACCCTTGGTTCGAAGGGAAAACTAGCTTGTGGAAAATATAGCAGGATGCATTTGGGAAAGTGCAGCGAGGGAGGAATAGTTGTTTTAAGTGTGACCAAATGGATCACTTTCAGAAGGAATGTCCGATGTGGGGTAATAAGGCCTAGTGTTCTACTATAGCACCACCAGCCAAAGGTAATCAAAGGGGTATTGCCCCGAGGATAGATGGTAAAGCAACCCATCTATATATGATGGGGAACCTACATGACCAAGAGGCTATGCTAGATGTTGTGATAGGTATGCTTTGAGTTTTTACTTTTGATTGGTATGCATTGCATGATTTGGGTGTAACTCAGTCATTTGTAATGCCATATGTGGCTAGTGTATTCGAGATTCTTCCTGAGTGTTTGGTCATGCCCTTTGCTATCTCTACACCTGTTGGCAAGTCTATATAAGATGAAAAGATCTATAGAGATTGGTGGTGTCCATCCAATATAGGGATACTCTTGTTGTTTGATAGAGTTAGAGATGGTTGATTTTGATGTGATTCTTGGCATGAATTGACTTCACGCCTGCTATGCCTATATTAATTATAGGACTGGAACGATCAAATTCTAATTTTCAAATGGACCAGTCCTAAAGTGGAAGGGAAATTCTATTGCTCCAAAGAGTAAGTTTATTTTTAACCTTAAGGAAAGAAAACTAATCTCTAAGGGATCTATCTATCACTTCATGCGAGTTAAGACCGATGATGATTAGAATCTTACCCTTCAGTACCTCTTAATGGTGAATGAGTTCCTTAAAGTGTTTCATGAGGATCTGCCTGGAGTTCCTCTGATATGAAGATTGACTTTGGGAATAATGTTCTTCCTGACACCTAACCTATTTTTATTTAGTCATGTACAATGGCCCCCGCTGAGCTGAATGTGCTAAAAGAATAGTTGAAAGATTTGAAAGAAAAAAGCTTTATTAGGCTGACTATTTCTCCTTGGTGTGCTTCTATCCTATTCTTGAGAAAAAAGGATGGTTCCCTCAAGATGTTCATTGACTATCACCAGTTGAATAAGGTAACATTCAAGAATAAATATCCCCTCTCAAGGATAGATTACTTGTTTGAATAATTTCGGTGTTCCGTTATTTTCTCTAAGATAGACCTTAGATTAAGCTATTACTAGTTTAAAGTTAGAGGATGTGACATCCCAAATACAGCTTTCCAGATCCCATATGGTCACTTTAAGCATCTAGTAATATCCTTTCGGTTGACAAATGCACTTGTAGCCTTTATGGATTTGATGAACAATGTATTCAGATAATACCTTGATATGTTCATGATAGTGTGTATCGATGATATTTGGGTGTATTCTAGAGATGAGCAGGATCATGTTAATCACCTCAAAATCACTTTACAGATGCTCAAGGATAATGAGTTGTATGCAAAATTCTCAAAGTGTGTGTTTTGGCTGAAATATGTGGCATTCATAGGCCACATAGATTCAAGTGGTGGTAGCATACACACTCAAATGATTGGCGCAGTGAAGAATCAACCTAGATCAACTTCTTTATCAAACATAAGAAGCTTTTAGGCTTTGGCTGGCTACTACTATAGATTTGTTGATAGGTTATCTTCATATATACACAATTCACTAGTCTGTCCTAGAAAAAGGTCAAGTTTCAATGGTCTGATGAGTGTGAGAGGAGTTTTCAAGAGTTGAAAACAAGGTTAACCACTTTTCCTATGTTGACCTTACCTGAAGGAACTGGTGGATTCATCATTTATTGTGATGCCTGGAGAGTTAGATCGGGATACATATTGATGTAGAAGGGTGAAGTTGTTTCTTACGCTTTTAGGCAACTCAAAGTGCATGATAGGAATTATACCACACATGAATTGGAATTGGTAGCACAAGTGTTCGCTCTCAAGCTATGGAGACACTACTTGTAAGGCATTGAAGCGCCCTAAAAATGCCCCAAAAATATGCTTCAGAAATACTCATAATCATAATTTCCATATATCTCAAAATTCATGCATGATATCAAAAATTTGACTTCATATTTTTGATCAGGGGGAAAAATTGAGTGTGAAATGGGTATATCTTGAATTATAAAGGACCCATAGCAAAAACTAATTTTCACAAAATTTTCTTACCAAATGTGGATCTACGACCATGCTATGACACGGACTCGGCGTGGAGCAGTACAACTTTTGCCTTCGTGTCAGGTCTGCATCACAGACCAAACATGGTCTATTTCAAGTTTTTCTTAATTTTCTATTTTGGACCAAGGGCATTGGGGTCTTAGCCCTATTCCCACTTATGCATAAAAACACCTATACTTAGCCATTTTCAACTCTATATCACTCAAGACGCTCTCAAAAATCTCTCTAAGACTTAACCAAATATTTTATTTAAATTTCATGAGTTTCAAGCCTAACTTTGGAACTCAAGGGTTCTTTTCAAGCTCCAAATTCTTTTCAAGCTCAACTAAAGATAACCCGAGTTTGAGGTTTGTGGGTTTTATCTATTGGGTCCTTTCACCCATGAAGCCCAATCTCTTTTTCTATGATAAGGATTATCAAGTTATTAATGATCTATTACATGGTTTACAAGCCAAGTGACTATATGATAATTAAGGGTTTGCATGTATGCATTAAATTCATGAAAAGTATGGGGTTGCAAGTAGACCACACCTTGTTGGGGGGTGACATGCCCAATCACCTTGTTGATGGGGTGACATGCCTCAATCATCTTGTTGGGGGGTGACATGCCCAATCACCACGTTGAGGGGTAGATACCTCGATCATCTTATTGGGGGTGACATGCCCAATCCCCTTGTTGATGGGGTGACATGCCTCAATCATCTTGTTGGGGGGTGACATGCCCAATCACCACGTTGAGGGGTAGATACCTCGATCATCTTATTGGGGGTGACATGCCCAATCACCATATTGAGGGGTGGATACTTTGACCACCTTGTTAGGGGGTGACATGCCCAACCACCACATTGAGCGGTAGATACCTCGATCACCTTGTTAGTGGGTGACATGCCCAATCACCATGTTAAGGGGTGGATACCTTGATCACCTTCCAAGGGGTTGACATGCCTTGGGTTTGAAGTATTAGTTTGCTTAGTCTATGTTGATTATGGTCTCTTCCTACACACATGTTATGTTCTATACAAGTTATATAATTTATAAGCATATTTTACTTCAAGTATTGATCATGCATGCCATAATGATACTATACTTATCCATTGCTTATAACTATGCATTTTGACTATATTAGCTTATGTCTTGTTGCAATGCATCCTATATACTTAGTACATTGAAATATAATAATGCATACTCTATGCCTACATGATGTGACCATATAGGGACCAGAACACCTCTTGATCATCCTCCACGTGGCTAGTTCGGCGTTTTGGAGATAAGCTTTGGTGAGTACTCAAGTCTGAGGACATTATCCTTATTACTCTTGCTTTATTGAGGTTTCTTCATGTTGAGCACTTATTATTATAAGGGTGAGCCCGGAGAGTGTCTTGACTCCCACTCCAATCTATGTTAGAAGTGTTGTTGGAACATGTGATGTACTTATGCTCTGAGCTTGACTCTTGAATATTTTATGATTATCAAAGACTTCGGTTAGTCCCATTTTTCCCTATTTTTATCTCTTGTTGTTGTTTCTTTTGCTTCTGTGACTAAGGCTGTGTAATTGATATGCTGAGAGGCTTGTTTAGGGTTCCTTTGGGTTCCCTATTCATCATGTCATGTCTAGGCTTTAGGCGTGGGTAATGAAAAACTTGGTATTAGAGCACTAGGTTGTTAATGGTCCTCAAAATCCAACACAACATGTCAATTAGAGTCTTATTCATGGTTGCTAAGCACGCCACAACTATGAATAGAAGGCTATGAGATGTTTTAGAAAATGTTTCACTTCTTCATGGTCTATATCATGCTTTAGATTTAAGTGTAAGGTTTTTCCCCTAACAAATTATTTTGCTCTTCTAGAGCATGCTGATTCAAGGGGGGAGACGAAGGAGCGCCCGTAAACCCAAGGAAGAACTAACCCCTCCCATTCCTGAAGCTCCTCAAGATGGAGGGGTGGCCCAAGATGTATTCTGGGATGCTATTACAATATTGTCTTATGCTATGACCAACCAAATTCATGAAGGGTTCCAAGCCCCTCATGCTCCACTCCGGCTTCTAAGGTGAGGGATTTCACTTGAATGAACCCACAAGAGTTCCATGGATCTAAACTAAAAGAGAATCCCTAAGAGTTCATCGATGTGGTGTACAAGTGATATCTATCATAGGGGTTAAATCAGAGGAAAAGAAAGAGTCAGCGGCCTACCAACTCAAATGGGTGGCTCAAATTTGGTTTACACAATGGAAGTCAGAGAGGAGAGATGATGATGTTATTCCTTGGGAAGAGTTCAAAGACACATTCCTCAGCTAGTTCTTTCCTATTGAGCTAAGGGAGTCTAAAATGATGGAGTTTATGAATCTTAAGTAAGGTTCTATGAATGTGAAGGAGTACGCCCTCAAGTTCAACCAACTCTCCAAGTATGCCCCACAATTTGTTGCCAAGCCGAGGCCAAGGATGAACAAATTTATATCGGGTGTGTCCAACTCGGTAAATGAGGAGTGTCATACTGCCATGCTAATAGGTAATATGGATTTGTCCCACCTCATGACATATGCCAAATAGCTAGAGGGGGAAAAACATAGAAAGAGAAGAAGTGGTGAGTCCAAGAGGGCTCATTTTGAAGGTAGATTCCAACATTCCAAGGGTGGGCAGTTTTCTCAAGGCCACAATTTCTAAGGCCCAGGGTCTTCCAATGCTTCTAATAGGAGGTTTCCTAATGACAATCCAAGATTCCAAGGTGGTGGTGGTCGGGTGCCTAACCCTATGTACCAAAGATGTGGTAGGAGCCATAATGTCCCATATTTGATGAACGCTAACGCTTGCTATAGTTGTGGAGAAGTGAATCATAAGGTGATTGATTTTCCTTATGCTCAAAAGAAAGGTAGAGATGGTAGTCCACAAGGCCAAGGTGTAAATACGGGTCCAAAAGGAAGAGGAGGCCAACAAGGGGATGCTCTAATGCAAAATAGTAACTATGGTCTTCAAGGGAGACAAGGGGTAGATCGCTTTGATTGAGGAGGTAAAGGCAAAACAAGATCTTGACCCCGAGACAAGGGGTAGATCGGTTATTCGATGTCATCACCGGTATGTAAAAGGTTTTTGATTTCGATGTGTATGCTTTGATAGACTCGGGAGCCATTCTTTCTTTTATTAGTCCATTTGTTGTCAAAAAGCTTCATCTTAGTCCCACTTTGTTGTATAAACCTTATAAAGTCTCTACACCTATTGGTGAGTCCATTATTACTAGAAGGGTCTATCGAAATTGTCCCTTGTTCAATTCTCATAAAATCTTGCCTTGTGATTTTGTTTAGTTAGATATGACAGATTTTGATGTCACTCTTGGGATAGATTGGTTGCATGCATATTATGCTTTTATTGATTATAAAACCTATAGGATTAAATTCCAATTCCGTAATAAACCCATCCTTGAGTGCGAAAGCTATGATATGGTGGTCAAAGGTAGATTCATTTCTTGTCAGAACCCATAGGGTCAAGTTCCAATTCCCAAATGAACCCATCCTTGAGTGGGAGAGTCATGATATTGTGGTCGAGGGTAGGTTTATATCTTCCTTTAAAGCCCAAAAGTTGATTTCTAAGGGTTGTGTCTATCATCTTGTGAGGGTTAGGGATATTGAGTCCAAAGTCCCTCCTATTGTGTCTATTTTGATGGTCAGTGAGTTTCTTGACATCTTTCCCAATGAGCTTCCTGGTATTCCTCCTGAAAGGGAAATAGATTTTGGTATAGGCCTCCTTCCCGATACCTATTTCTATTTCCCCTTACGATATGGCCCTGGCGAAGGTGAAGGAGCAATTGATGAATTTATTGGAGAAGGGTATTATAAGGCCTAGTATATCACCTTGGGATGCATCGGTGTTGTTCGTGAATAAAAAGAATGGTTCTCTTAGAATGTGCATTGATTACCGACAACTTAATAGAGTCACCATAAAGAACAAGTACATTCTACCAAGGATTGATGACCATTTTGATCAACTTCAAGGGGCTAGTCACTTTTCTAAGGTTGATCTTCGGTATGGGTATCACCAAGTGAAAGTGACAGAGTAGGACATTCCCAAGATGGTCTTTCGGACTAGGTATAGGCACTTTGAGTTTGTGGTTATGTCCTTTGGGTTGACTAATATACTGGTTATATTTATGGATCTCATTATAGGGTCTTTAAACCCTACCTTGACTTGTTTTTAGTGGTTTTTATTGATAATATCTTAATTTATTCACATAGTGAGGAGGATCTTATGGATCACTTGAGGGTGATGTTGTGAATCTTGAGCGAGGAGTGGTTGTATGCTAAATATGAAAAATGTGAGTTTTAGTTGAAAGAGGTTGCTTTTCTAGGGCATGTGGTGTGGGGTGATGGCACTAAAGTGGATCCTAAGAAAACAGAGATAATTAGAAACTGGCCTAGACTTTTTACTCTATCTGACATTAGAAATTTCTTGGGTTTGGTGGGTTATTATAGGAGGTTTTTAAATGATATCTCTTCTATTGCTTCTCCTATAACTAAGTTGAATCAAAAGAAGGCGAAATGTCTGTTGACCGATGAATGTGAGAAGAGTTTCCAAACTTTGAAAGAGAAGATTGTCTCTACTCCTTTCTTGTCTCTACCGAAAGAGTTAGAAGGATTTGTTGTATATTGTGATCCTCAAGAATCAATTTGGACTATGTTTTGATGCAAAGTGGTAAGATGATAGCGTATGCCTTTAGACAACTTAAGGTGCATGAAAAGAATTATCCCACTCATGATCTTGAATTGGTGGTGGTGGTATTTGCTTTGAAAATTTGGCATCACTACTTGTATGGGGTTCATGTTAATGTGTTTAAAAACCACAAAAGTCTCCAATATGTGTTCACCAAAAAATATCTGAACTTGAGAGAAAGAAGGTGGTTAGAGCTCCTTAAAGAATATGATATGAGTGTGCATTGTCACCCCAGTAAAGTTAATCTTATGGCAAATGCTCAAAGTAGGGTGTCTATGGGTAGTCTAGCTTATGTTGACGATTTTTGATATGAGTGTTCCTTATCACCCCGGCAAAGCTAATGTTGTGGCCGATGCTCTAAGTAGGGTGTCTATAGGTAGCCTAACTTATGTTGATGATGGTGGCAAAGAGGTGGCTAGAGAGGTTCACCAGTTGGCTAGATTGGGGGTTAGGTTGGGTGAAGTTGATAATGGTGATGTAGTGGTTATTGATGGTTCTAAGTCTTCTTTGATTGAGGAGGTAAAGGCAAAACAAGATCTTGACCCCGCCTTGCTAGAATTGAAGGCCTTGGTGAGAGATGGTAAAGTGGAAGTTTTCTCCTAGTGCGAGATGGTGCCCTTAGGTACCATGGTAGATTGTGTGTGCCAAATGTAGATGATTTGAGAGAATAGATCTTGAAAGAGGCCTATAATTCGTCCTATTCCATTCACCCTAGTTCTACAAAGATGTATACAGACTTGAGGGAGGTATATTGGTGGGGTGGTATGAAGAGAGACATTGCCTAATTCATATCCGGATGTCACAATTTCCAACAAATGAAAGCCGAACATCAAAGGCTAGGTAGCCTAGACAAAGATATAGAGATTCCTACTTGGAAAGGGGAGGAGATCAGCATGAATTTTTTGGTTGGGTTGCCTAAGACTAGGAAACATTTTTACTCTATTTGAGTTGTTGTGGATAGAATAACAAAGTCGGCTCACTTTTAATCTGTCAAAACTACTTATAGTGCCGAAGATTATGCTATGTTGTACATTCATGTGTTAGTTAGATTTCATGGGTTATCTTTGTCTATCATTTCAGATCATGGTGCTCAATTCTCTTCTGACTTTTGGAGGTCCTTCCAAAGAGGTCTCAGTACAAAGGTTAAGCTTAGGACGACCTTTCATCCTCAAACGGATGGTCAAGCGTTGGAGGTCCTTCCAAAGAGGTCCTGGTACCAAGGTTAAGCTTAGAAGGGCTTTTCTACTCAAAAGGATGGTCAAATCGAGAGGACCAAACTCTTGAGGATATGCTTAGAGCTTGTGTTTTGGAGTTTAAGGGTAGTCGGGATGAACATCTTCCACTTATTTAATTTGCTTACAATGATAGCTACCACTCAAGTATTGGTATGACTCCCTTTGAAGCTTTATATGGTAGACGTTATGGATCCCCCGTTGGATGGTTTGAAGTAAGAGAAATGCCATTGCTAGGTCCGAATTTGGTCATGGAAGCCTTGGAGAAGGTGAGTTTGATAAGGGAGATATTGAAAACAACCCAAAGTAGATAAAAGTCCTAATCTGATGTGAGGGGAAGAGATCTTGAGTTTAAGGTTGGTGATCAGGTTTACTTGAAAGTCTCACCCACCCATGAAGGATATGGTTTGATTTGGCAAGAAGGGGAAATTAAGCCCAAGGTTTGTGGATCCTTATAAAGTTTTAAGGAGGATTGGTAAGGTTGCTTATGAGTTGGAGTTGCCTATGGAGCTGAATATGGTTCATCCAGTCTTCCTTATGTCTATATTGAGAAAGTGTGTTGGTGACCCAAGTGGTATAATGCCCTTGGATGTTGTGGGTGTTGCAGAAAATAATTTGACTTATGAGGAGGTCCCGGTGGAGATTTTTGATAGACAAGTAAAGTGGTTGAGGAAAAAAGATATAGCTTCCATCAAGATCCTTTGGAGGAACCAACAGGTTAAAAGATCCACAGGCAAAGCCGAGGAAGACATGAGAAAGCGATAGCCATATCTTTTCCACTCTACTCAAGCCGAAGGTACTAATTTAAGTCCCCTATATGATTTCAAGTCTTAAATTTTAGACCTTATGTTACTTTGTATGCATTCATGTTTATGTTGACAACTTTGTAGTGATTTTGACGTTCATGTTAATATTTTTGAAAATGATTTTTAAATGCATCTGTTGCATTAATGTCGGGCTGAAATCTTCATGATTACTTCTCTTACACATGTTTCTTTAACATTCGGGGATGAATGTTCCCAAGGGGGAGATATTGAAGTGTCCCAAAAATGCTCCAAAAATGTGCTTCGAAAATTTCCATAATCGTAATTTTCATATATTTCAAAATCCGTGTGTGATATTGAAAATTCGACTTCATATTGTCAATCAGGGGGAAAATTTGAGTGGGAAATAGGTATAACCTGAATTTTAGAGGACCCATAGTGAAAAATAATTTTTGCAAAATTGTAGAAGAACATACATAGGATGCTAAGGAGAATATGAAGGCTAAGTAACCTCATTTATTCTTGTCTTCCGATGATGAGAGAGTTGATGGTAATGATTCTTATCCAATGTGCATCCGTGACCAGGCCCTTGGTCGTGGAGCAGTACAACTTTGGCCTTCACATACATTTCAAGTTTTTCCCTAATTTTTTGTTTCGACCCAACGGCATTGAGTCATAGCCCCATGCTCACTTATGCGTACCAAGGGCACCTTCTCCTTCTTGGGAGAAAACCTCCACTTTACCATCCTCCTTGGTGAAAGGCCTTGAGGACATAGCCTCATGCCCACTTATGCGTGAAAACACCTATACTTAGCCATTTTTCAACTCTATATCACTCAAGACTCTCTCAAAAACCTCTACAAGACTTAACCAAATATTTCATTCAAATTTCAAGGGTTTCAAGCCTAACTTTGGAACTTAAGGATTCTCTTCAAACTCAACTCAAGATAACCCATGTTTAAGGTATGTGGGTTACATCCATTGGGTCCTTTCACCCATGGAGCCCAATCTCCTTTTCTATGAAAATTATATGTTTTCAAGTTATATCATATATGGGTATCTCTTATTATGGATTTTGATTATAAATTATATTGGGGTTTTATGAGATGTTGATTGATTATTCATGTCTATCTATTTCAAGCTTATACTATGAAATGGTTTTGTCAATTGAGACAATACATGCTTTGATCTATGAAATTATTATTTATTATGAGATTTGATGATGGATTTCAAGGTATCTTACATGATGGTTTTACTATATGTTGGTGGGTTGATTTACATTGAGTTTTCTTATATTATTGCACTCTTGAATTTCATGATTTTGAACTAGAATTATACACCCACCAAGTGTTTTATAAAACGTCTTGACAAGGATTCTCAAGTTATTGATCGTCTATTACATGGTTTACAAGTCAAGTGACTTTATGATAATTAAGGGTTTGCATGTGTGCATTGAATTAATGAAAAGTGCCTATGGTAATGTAAGTAGACCACACCTTTTTGGGGGTGACATGCCCAATCACTTTGTTGAGGGGTGACATGTCTCAATCACGTTGTTTAGGGGTGGCATGCCCAATTACCATGTTAAGGGGTGGATACCTCGATTACCTTATTGGGGGGGTGATATGCCTAATCACCATGTGAGGGGTGGATACCTCAACCACCTTATTGGGGGGTGACATGCCCTATCGCCATATTGAGGGGTGGATGCCTCAATCATCTTCCAAGGGGGTGACATGCCTTGGATTCCAAGTAATAGTTTGCTTTGACTATGTGGATTATGGTTTCTTCCTACACACGTATAATGTTTTATGCGAGTTATAAAATTTACAAGCATGGTTTACTTTAAGCATTGATCATGCACGGAGTCCTTTTTTTATCATCTCAGAGTAGAGGAACTGCCCAGTTTTGGAGATACTTCCAGAAAGGCTTGGGTTAAAAGGTGAACCTCAGAACTGCTTTCCACCCACAGACTAATGGCCAAGCAGAGCCCATAACTCAAACTTTGGAGGATATTTTGAGGGCTTGCTTCATTGACTTCAAGGGTAATTGGGATGATCAATTGACTCTGATTGAGTTTGCCTGCAATAATAGTTTCCGTTCGAGTATTCAGATGGCCCCATATGAGGCACTTTATGGGAGAATATATAGATCACTAATTAGATGGTTTAAGGTAGGCGTATCAGATTTGATTGGGCATGACTTGGTTCACCAATTTGTGGCAAAATTGAAGATTACGTGAGAAAGATTTAAGACTTCACACAGTCGATAGAAATCCTACACCGATATTAAAAGAGGAGACTTCGAGTTTCTCATTAATGATTGGGTGTATTTGAAAATTTCACCCATGAAGGGTGTAATGTGATTTGGGAAGAAAGGGAGGTTGAGTTCGAGGTACAGTGGCTCTTACCAGATTATAAAGAGGGTGAGAAATGTAGCTTATGAGTTTGAGATACCGCAGAGCTAGCAACCAGCCATCAAGTCTTCCACATTTCCATGATTAAGAAGTGTTTGGGAGATTTGTAATTGGTTATGCCTATTGAGAGTATTAAAATAAAGGAAACTTTGAGCTATGTAGAGATTTCCATCCAAATCCTTGATTGTCAGATTCGCAAGTTGAGAACTAAAGAGATTGTATTTTTCAAGGTGTTGTGGAGGTATCAATCTGTAGAAGAACATACATAGGATGCTAAGGAGAATATGAAGGCTAAGTAACCTCATTTATTCTTGTCTTCCGATGATGAGAGAGTTGATGGTAATGATTCTTTTCTATCCCTTGGGTTGCTTGCTATTCCCAGTTTTAATAAATATCGAGTCCTAGAGTCTGATTAATAAGTGGTTTGATTTGATGATTGAATATATGCTTAACTACTTAATTGATTGATTACATGAGTGATCAATGAACTGTTTAATTGTTAGAGTCCATGATAGGATTCGTGCCTTGATTAGGTTCCTAGATTATTCTTCAATCGAGGATGAATGATTCCAAGGGGGAGATAATGAAATACCCCCTTATTCAATGTACCTAGTTTTAGTAGGTTCCTAGAGAAAACTGAGAAAAATGACTCAAAAAAGTCATTGGAAGAAACTATAAAAGTCATCTATATCCCGTAGAGTGATCTATGGCTCGTAGATGAGGCCTCATAGTTGTCCTTGTGACTTAGAGAAATATTTCTAACTCTGAGGCCCACGTATGAGACATTATACAAATAGTGCAATATTCTACCTCCGTAGAATATGCTTCAGGGGTTGATGATTCAAAGATCAACTTTTCTAGATGTTAAACAATGGTTACCAGGATGGCCCGTCGTTTCTCTTACAGGTCATAGGGCATGTTTCATATGTTGAAGTTTTAGAAACCATGATTTTTGAACTCTGAAAAATGAGTTAACATGATGGTTCATGGTGAGTCTTACGACTTATATCAAGGCATTCGTAGAACTCTATGTCTGATTTCTAGTAACCCAAATTTCTAGTTCTCCAATCTATGAGGGGTCACTTATGACCCCTAAGTGGAACCACAAGCCGTAGATGGGGTCTCATGGTTCTAATAAAAAATTTTAAGAGGGGTACTTTTGTCTTTTCCTACCTTTTTTATGTAAATCCCAAGATATTTTGGACTTGATTTGGACCTTTTGTTGATACCCTAGGTGTATTATTCCTCATTATACACCTAGAAACCTTGCGAGCATCGAAGAGGGGATAGAAGTGAGGGTTTCAAGTTCAAGCTTGAGAGTCATTAGAGAGTTGATCATTCTTCCTAATGCCAGGTATGTAAGGTTTCCTAAAGTGTAGGATTGAGTCCGCCCACATGCCTTTTCTCCTACTTGAGTTAAGTTTATATACAATAATTTAGTATGGAAAAATTCAATTATCCTAATCTTGGAATATTTGTAATTATTTTGAGTCATTATGCATATTTATGAGTACGTTCATGAGTTAGATACTGGTCATATGAAATTGGAGCAGAAAATTTTTATTCAGTACGATGAACTTTAAATCGCACCATTCTAAATAACCTTTGAGCATTGATTGGATTAAAACCATGATTGTAATTGTCTGCGCTGATTAAATTTATTATGAGGATTCTATTGCCTATATTTGTGCATTTCTAATAAGAATCTTACTTGTATAATGTGTAGAGTATGATCAAATGGAGTCTAAATGACCATTGAGTTTGCATTAGAGTCTTGATTTCATGTATTCTTGATGATCTGAATTGATTGAGTTGTTGAGTGATTGAGTTTAGTTGAGTCGAGTGTATAGGCATGAACATATTTTTGTCTTAGGAGGAGTATCGAGCACTGATATGAGAGCATGTAGGTAATTACTCTGGCCCATAAACTATGTTTCCAGTATAGGATAGTTGCACCATTAATTCGGGCTACTCATGTCCCAAAAAGAGGGATATTTATTTTGGATCCAAGAGAGTATTAATCGTCCTTTACCTTGGCATGTTTAGGACAAACGTTGCAACGACATCACCTTCATTTTACATCACAAACTAAAGGTGGTCGAACTGGATGTTGGTTAAGAGAAACTCTTATGCAACACCTGATTAAGCATATAGTGTTTTAAAGTGAGTTGCATAGCATTGAGTAAATTATGAAAGCATAGTTCTAAACTTTAAACTTGCATATTCATTGAGTTGAGATATGAGTTTATGAGTTTATTTTTGAGTTGAGTTGACTAATTTGAGTTGAGATTTACTTGGTTCCTTTAGACATTTTACATATTAGTGTATTTCATGTACTGATGTCTATTTGAGCCTGTATCGCTAATGATGTAGATACATGTGATAGAGGACTTCATCAGTGCATTGTTGAGGTCCAACTTCTTACTCCAAAATTTGGTGTCCCCTCCTTGCTATTTGAAGGAGCCCTTTTAGTTTACATTGAATATTTTTATTTATTTCACTGGGGTAGCCATGACCTATCATGATACTATCCGGACTGTTAGGTAGAAGCTTCATAGACATTGAGTAGAGGATTGTTGACTGTTATTTATTTTTCAAACCTGATCATTGGAAATTATTATTATAATATAATTTTATTTATATAAAATGATGGCTTTTTTGAGTATTCTGCCATTGTAAAGTGTGATGTGACAATGAAGCCAAATGGTTCTCTTGGGGAATCAACGATGGTTCTTCAAGTGCTGGCCACGCCAAGGGTCCCCTCCCAAGGAGTGACAAACATATCCTCCAAGACTTGGATAGTATGTTTTGACTGGATATCAATTTGTGAATGAAAAGTTATACTAAGGTCAACTCGGGTGGCCTACTCTCTCTATAAAGCTCTCCAAAAGCTGACGATAAATTGTGAACCCCGATTTAATATGATCGACT
>DF360322.1:13522-38963 GCA_000787875.1 Solanum virginianum | reverse complement strand
AAACTAACTTGAAGTTGGAAATTTGCTTATTTGCCAAGAATGGATCTTAAGGAAACAACTTGCCCTAATAACACCCAAACATGATTTTATATCCCAGTTGGAATCCAAAAAGTAATTTCGTACATACACTCCACTCTACTCTACTCGTGCCACTATATTTTCATTTCGCTGGTTCCCGAGCCGGCTTACTCATGCTTATTATATTATACATATATATATATATTTTTTTTTTTTCGAGGTTGGTTGGATACGGCGGGGTCGGCTTCGCCCCAGGGCTGGCTTCGCTTAGTGGAGTTATGCTATGATGGGGCCTATGATTTGATGGCTTTATGCCACATTTGGATAACTGAGTTCAGGGACGCCGACTCACTTACCCCACGTTCATGCTATGTATCGGAGACACGGTCAGGTGGAATCTTCTGGAGTTATGCTACGGTATGGAGCGAGTATGGAGGTCGCCATCATTCCCCTCCATTGATTCTTACAAGTATTTCCTTGACTCTTTAGTAAGCTGAGACCATAAGTTGACATGCGCTCAAAAATGAAAAACTTTAACTATGATCTTTTAACCACTTTAATAACTACATGTGCTTCTGCTATCGATATTCATTTGGTTATTCTGATGTTCGCATGTACTTTCTGCTTTACATATTCGGTATATCTTTCATACTGACCCCCGTTCCTTCGAGGGCTGTGTTTCATGCCCGCAAGTCCCGAGGCACAGATTAAAGGACCTCCAGCTTAGGACCTCCACTACTGTTGATGAGCTCCCCTACTCCGGAGCTGCTTTTGGTATATTATGTTACTATTTTGTTATTTTAGACTTTATGGATCTTTAGGTATGACAGGTGTCCTGTCCCATCGTTTGATTCTATATATTCGTATTAGAGGTTTGTGGATACGTAGTGAGAGTGGGTCATGTCTGATGGCTTTCCAGCATCATGTTTATATATATGTTTGACATGTGTTACTCGTTACCTGCTTGAGTATTCTGATTCTTTGCTATGTTATTAGGCGGCAGGACCGCAGCGGTGACCTTATAGGCCCGCATATTCATGCATTCATATTTATACCCTATTTGTTGGTTCGCTGTACCCTTCTGTTTCAGGTGGCTAGTCCATAATACAGAGGAAACTCTGCCTAAATTTCTGAATAATGAATAGTAACCTCATGTTAGATTCTGATTTGATTATGTTGTCTGGGTGCCCCCATCGGGTACCAGTCACGGTCCATAGGTTGGGTCGTAACAGATCTCTTCCCACTTCCAAGTAGGAATTTTATTTCTTGGGCTAGGCCACCAGGCCTTTGATGTTCGGCTTTGACTTATTGGAAATTATGACAACCGACTACAAACTTAGCAATGTCTTTTTTCATACCACCCACTAATAAACCTTCCTCAAGTCTCTATACATCTTTGTAGAACTGGGATGAGTAGAGTAGAACCTTTAACATATTGATAATAATACCGGGCACCTTCTCCACTCCTTACCTCCTTTGAAGGGCATAAAATTGATTGTAACATAGAGCACAACCTTGTTGGCCTCCTTATGCCCTTTGATCGCCTCTTGCAAGATCAAATCCCTTATCCCATCAACATTAGGCACACACAACCTACCTTGGTATCTAAGTACTACATCTCCCCCTTGGGAGAAAACCTCCACTTTACCATCCTTTACTAAAGCTTTCAAATCTAGTAAGGCGGGGTCAAGGTCTTGGTTGGACTTGACCTCTTCAACCTAAGAGGATTTGGAATGATCAATAACCACCACACCTATGTTTCTAACTTTATTCAACCTAACTCCCAACCTAGCTAACCGGTGAACTTCTCTAACCACTTTCTTAGTGCCATCACCAATATGAGTTACACTTTCCTTCGAAACACTACTTGCAGCATCAGCCATAACATTAGCTATACCGAGATGATAGTGCACATTCATGTCAGAGTTCTTGAGGAGGTCTAACTACCTTCTTTGCCTCAAATTGAGATCCCTTTGTGTGAATACATATTGGAGACTTTTGTGGTCGATGAACACATTGACATGAACCCCATACAAGCAATGACACCATATTTTCAAAACAAACACCATAGCTGCTAACTCAAGATCATGGGTGGGATAAATACACTTGTGTACCTTTAATTTTTGAGAAGCATATGCTATGACTTTACCATTTTGTATTAAAACACACCCCAAACAAATCCTTGAAGCATTATAATAAAGCACAAACCCTTTTGATAGAGACAAAATAGGAGCGAATATAAGCTTATCTTTTAAAGTCTGAAAACTCCTTTCACATTCATCGGTCCACACAAGTTTTGCCTTCTTTTGAGTCAATTTTGTCAAAGGGGAAGCAATTGATGAGAAACATTGACGAACCTCCGGTAATACCCTGGTAAGCCCAATAAACTCTTAATATCCATTGGATTCAAGGCCCTAGACCAATTCCTTATCACTTCCATTTTAGGGTCTACATTTATTCCATCACCCGACACCACATGCCCTAAGAATGTAACTTCCTTTAACCAAAATTCACATTTAGCAAACAATTTCTCATCCGTCAACATTTGCAACACTACTCTCAAATGCTTCACATGCTCTTTTTTTCACCACAGGAGTAAATCAATATGGCATCTATGAAGACTACCATGAACATGTCAAAGTAGGGTTTAAAGACCCTATTCATGAGATCTATAAACATTATCCGTGAATTAGTTAAGCCAAAATGACATCACTACAAATTAAAAATGCCCATATCTAGTCTGAAAGGCTATCTTGGGAGTATCATGTTCCCTTGCCCTTATTTGGTGGTACCCGGACCGAAGATCAATCTGACAAAAATGACTAGCCCCTTGTGGTTTATCAAATAGGTCATCTATCCTTGGCAAGGGATACTTGTTCTTTATTATGACCTTATTGAGTTGCCAATAGTCGATGAACATTCTAAATGAGCCATTTTTCTTTACAACCAACACCAGTGCACCCGAAGGTGACATACTAGGCCTTTTAAAACCCTTCTCCAACAAATCCTTCAATTCGTCTATTAACCCCTTTAATTCCATCAAGGCCATACAGTATAGAGAAATGGAAATTGTTTGAGTATCGAGGAAGAGATCTATACAGAAATCTATCTCCCTTTTGGGAGGTGCATTGGGAAGTTCATTAGGAAAGACATTAAAAAATCATTGACAACTAAAACCGACTCGATACAAGGGACTTTCAACTCAATATCCTAAAGTCCTATGAGATGGTAAATCTAACCCTTAGAAATCAAATTTTTGGCCTTAAGACAAGAAATAAACCTACCATTAAATACCGAATTTGGACCTTCCCACTTAAAGATGGGCTCATTAGGAAATTGGAACTTAACACTATGAGTTCTACAATCATGGAACCATGATATGCATGTAACTAATCCATACCAAGAATTACATCACAATCCACCATGTCAAGGTCAACAAAATCACATAGCAACACTTTATGCAATATAGACATGGGACAACTCCTATAGACCCTTCTAGCAATAATGGACTTATCAACGGGGGTAGACATCTCAAAGGGTGCACATAATAACTTGGGACACAAATGGTGTTTGTTAGTAAAAAAGGAGTAATGAAAGAGAGAGTGGCACCCAGATCCAATAAAGCACACACATCATAATCATAAACCTTTAACATATCAGTAACAACATCGGGCACCTCCTACACTCATTGCATTACTTGAAAGGAATATAACCGATTATGACGTAGAGTACCCCCTTGTTGGCCTCCTTGTGCCCCTTGATCAACTTGAGCACCGTGTCCTTAGTGATGACCATCCTTCCCTTGGTTTGAGTGTAGGGGCAATCAACAATCTTGTGGCCTACTCTTCTACACCCATAGAGCGCATTCAAATCCCTCAAGCATTTGCCAATTTGATTTCTTCCACACCTTGGGCACCTTAGAAAAGTCATCCCACCATTACCACCTTGAACTTTAGGGTTAGGCACCGTATCATTAGCAAACCTTTTGTTTTGAGAATCGAAAGATCCTTGGCCTTGGAATTTGTGACCTTGTTGGAAACGGCTACCCTTATCACCTTGAAAACCACCATCATACTGAGCCCTCTTGGACTCCCCATTCCTTCCCTTCCTTAGCTTTTACCATTTAAATTGGTTGGCATAAGTTATGAGACGAGATAAGTCCATATCACCTACAAGCATAGAGGTATGTCATTCTTTATTTACTAAGTTCGATACCCCTGAAACAAACTTGTTCATCCTTGCCTTAGAGTTGGCAACCAAATCAGAAGCATATTTAGAGAGCTTGTTCAACTTGAGAAAATACTCCCCGCCACTCATGGGGCCTTGCTTGAGGTTCATGAACTCCATCATCTTTTCTTCTCTCAATCTAATAGGGAAGAATCGGTTGAGGAAGGCGGCTTTAATTTCCTCCCATAGGATGGGATCATCATTCCCCTTCTCAAGTTTCCATTGAGTAAACTAAACTTGTGCAACACCCTTGAGTTGATAAGCCACACGTTTCACCTAATCCTCTAAATTCACCCCCATAATAGCAAGCACTTTGTATATCTCATCAATGAACTCTTGGGGGTCCTTCTCTATTTTGGAGCCGTGGAATTTTAGAGGGTTCATCCTTGTGAAATCCCTGACTCTTGAAGTCGGGATAGTAGCATGAGGAGTTTGGGCTCCTCGGTTCAATTGGTTGGTCATGGATTGTGCCAATATGGAGATGATGTTTTAGTATTCAGCATGTGTAACCCCTTCCTCTTGAGAAGCCAGATTGGTCGGGCCCTCCTTGGGTGTGGGAGGTCTTTGAGCCATTCTCCTTTCTTGTGGCATGATCTATAAGAGCAAAAGACCACTCATTAGGGAAGGAAATCTTAATTTAAATCTAGGGCACAACATAGATCATAAAGAAGTGAACTATATCCTAAAATGCCTCATATCCTCCCATTCATAGTTGTCTCGCACTTCACAACCATGAACAAGACTATACTTGACACGGTGTGTTGAATTTCTAAGGACCATTTATATACATAGTGCTCTGCTACCAAGCTTGTCATGACCCAAGCCTATGGTCTAAAGTGACATGGTGAATGTGAACTCGAGGGGATCCCCAAACAAGCCTTTTAAGCATGCATAGCATATCCTTGGCTTTAGCAGAAACATAAATGAGAAATGAGCATATAACACATAATATCTACGGGAAGCAAGACTTTGGACTCACACTATGGGGGCATTTAGGGACTTGGGACTTCTATCACATCCATTCACATACGATAAGTAGGGAGAGAAAAAGGGACTAAGGGAAGTCTTCACAATTACATAAAGATAATAGGAGTCAAATTCAACACATAAAGTTCCATATCTAATGACACCTCTAACATGAGTGGAACGGGGGCCAAGATATCTCCCGGGCTTACCCTCAAAAGATGAAGAGTCTAAAATAGGTAAGTCTTAACAAAAGCATGAAAGTAAAATGGATGTTTTCCCTAAAAAAGAGGACTCACCACTAGTAGTCTTCAATGGATACAGACTAGCCTATATCGATAGATCAAGCAGGCAAAAATATGTGTTAGTACTTCAAATGCACTAAGTATGCGAGGTTCAAGGCAACAAGGCATAAGACATAATAATCAAGATGCATAATAATAATCAATAGACATTATGACATGTATAATTAATGCTGAAGTTAAAACATGCATGAAGACAATCAAATTTGCAGCATAATATATTATACATATATAGGAGGAGACCCTATCCAACATATAAGACTAAGTAAGCTACTACTTGAAATACAGATGTTCACTCCACATCGAATAAAGGAGTGGTGTACTTACCAAGGTAAACAAAACTTGACCCCACATAGTAGGTAACTTGTCCTAGTTAGATCCACTAGTAAAAGCCCATTTATGGAAATAATATAAACCTATGGTGGCAAATAGTTAAGAGACAAAGACTTTATATAAGGACCCCTTAGGTCGAACCCCCACCTTAAGCCTCTTTCGACACTTAGTCTTATCCCACGAAATACTTGAAATATTCATAAACTTAATCATAACATGAATGACTTGTAAAAACATGATAACATGGCATGAGTAACTCATTAAAATACTTGAACCCTACATATGCCGTATACCTTGTACTAGAGGATACAACAATGCATAGACTTGATCCCTTCTAGTAGCTATCGAATTACACATGAGGGTAGATATAATAATATGTTTGACCCCTTCTAGAGAAAGTTGGTACATGAGGTAAAATAGTTATCATTCTTGACCCCTTTATGTAGAAATTATTTACTGACAAGAGGGTAGAAATATAAAAAAGGGCTCAACATTTTACTTGTAAATCATAGAAACTTTTCATAAGTTTAATACATCATTAAGAGCCCATATTTTGTTATAACATGCTTGTCTTGAAATTCATACAATAATCTTTCCTTAACATAAGAATCCTTGTCAAGTAGATTTAGTCAAACATGGTGGGTATATGCACATTTACTTAAAATCATGCAGTTCAAAAATATGAAACAAGAGAGAAGTAAAATCAATTCATTTAAAGTTATTTAAATCAACCCACCATTATTATAGTAAAACCCTTTGTTTTGGGTATCATAAAAACCAAGTAAAACCCATAAGTTCTTTCATAGCTTCTCACAACATCATAAAGTACATGACTTTGATATCATAAATCCATCATAATATCATACTTCAACAATATTTTTAGCATAATAAAATCATTATTTGAAGAACCCAAATAGAACTATATGTATAATGTATAATGATATCACTATAAGCAAGAGTCCATAAATTCCCATAAAATAAACCATAAATCCATGTAGTTTGAGAAGAAGATTGGTTGGATTTGTGGGAAGGAAGGTTCCCACAATCAAACCCACTTACCTTGGTGTATAATGGTTGTGGAAACCTGATTTGGTTATGCAAGATTCGAAACCATAGCTTGCATCCTTTACATGAAAGCCTTGAAGACCTTGAGAGAGTTTTGAGACTTAGAGTGTTTTTGGAATGAGATGAATTAAGGTTGTATGACTGACAAGGGACATATATAGGGTAAAAAAATGTAACTTGGACAAAGAAAAAGAGGAAAGGTCAAATTAACCCCTATTAAAAATCTTGGCCGAACAGGTCTACGAGACCCCATCTATGGGCCATAGAATATTCTATGGGCTATAGATGGGTTTGGTCTGATAACCGATTTGCACACTTCAGAGACTCTATTTTCTCTGATTCCTATTCTTTGAGACAATCGAAAACTCGTAGAGGACTTTATGGGTCATCTAATAAGTCATAGCTTAATCTTTAGAAAGATCCCAAATTTTATCAAGTTTGCCAGGTTCCACGAACCCACTTTATGGGCCATAATCCATATTATTAGTCATAAGACCCCTTTGTAAACATCAACAGTTTTAAATTTCCAAGCTTATTTCTTGCATCTCTTCTACCCCCATAGGTGGGGTCTTACATGCTCAACATGGTAGGAAGACAAAATTAGAAGGGAATTAACTGATTTGGTCAATAGATCAATGATGAACCAAATGCTATCTATATCTTTAGAAGTCCAGGCAATCCCATTCCAAAGTCTATGGTGATGGCTCCCACTTTCACTTAAGAATAGGAAACCTTTTAAGCTCTTCATCGGGTCTCTAATGCTTGACCATTACCTACTGATTGCTAAGACAATGTGATATATAATAAGTGATAACTCTCTTCATACCAACTCACTAGTAACACTACTTCAAATATCAATACATTTTCATTATGCCTGGGTGGATAGAATTTCGAGACTTATGAGCCTCATTTAGAATTAGCAATATCAAACCCTTAAATCTAGGAAGATATAATCATCTATCAAATTAGAGGACCCTCTATGAGGCTATAGTATCCTGGCCGTCACCACCATGGAACACTCAGTCATTGAGAGCTGCTAGTGACTCAGCCTCGTACTATCTAGCACATATATGTTTAAATAGAGTAGCTTGTGACCCAATGAAGGCTAACACCTGCTTGGAGTTTGAAACATCAAATGTTCACCAACCTATTAGCCAAGGTCTTGATGTCCAGTGCTAGAGGCTACTCTATGATAGGTAAATACGCTAAGCTACCCATACTGACCGTTGTCCAACTCAAGGCACCGGCCACTACGATCATCCTGCCCAGATGATAGAAAATAGAGAGTTCATAATCTTCTAATAGCTAAATCTAATGCCTCTGCTTGGAATTCAAATCCCTTTAGCTTATCATATACTACAGGCTCTGACAATTATATATAGACCCTATATAAGTCGTGTCTCCACATCTTGAGCGCAAAAGCGACCATCGCCAACACCAGATAAGGAGTGGGGTAGTTATGCTCATGACATTTCAATTATGGAGAAGCATAAGCAATTACTTGACCTTACGACATCATAACACATCCTAGGTTAATACTAGAGGCATCACAATATACTATAAACCCCTTGCCCTCAACTGGAAGAGTCAAAATAGGGGTGATAGTGAAAAACTTCATGAACCTCAAAAACCTCAACTCATATTCCTTAGACCAAGCAAAAGGGATACACTAATGAGTAAGTTGAGTCATTGGTAGAGCAATAGTAGAGAATCCCTCAATGAAACTTCTACATTGCCTAGCAAAACCAGCAAAGCTCTTAACATCAGTAATTAATGTGGACCTAGTCCAAATCTCAATCTTAGTTGGATCCACCATAATATCATCCTTGGACACTATGTGCCGCAGAAATATTACAGAGTCTAGCAAAATCTAACACTTAGAAAACTTGGCATAAAACTGGTAGGCCCTTAATATGTCATGCCCAGACCTAGGCTCTAGGACTGACATGGCGAATGGGAAACACGATGTTCCCATACAAGTCTTAAGTATCCATATTCACATCATCAGTTCGGAAGCATATATACTAATAGTAAACATATAGTCTAAGGGATGGGAAAGTAGGACTCACGCTATGGGAGGTCATAGGGATAAGGGATTAACATGGATTCACATAGCACATAACACATAAGAACTAAGGGGTAGCTAAATATGACTCACTCAATGGGGGAAAAATGGGGCTTAGGATGTCACGCTCCTGGAGGGGACCCAAGACGTGGTCGACACCTAGAGACTACTGCTTTTCCCCAAGTGAACCACTTGGTCTCATCGCATTTGTCCATTCACATATTCTATGAATCAACGGAAAACATAAGTAATTAATAGGCATATCTAATCATCTAGTCTGGAATAATAATATAATCAAAGGCTAGTTGAAAGAAACTAGCTCACAAGTTCCAAAATCAACATCTGACTCTAGTCTATAAAGTTTCTATCACTATTAGGTGGTGCCAATGACAGACCCATGGCTACCTCAATCAAAATAAATAGATAAGCAAAACTAACACTAAAGCGTGATGAAGATAATATAATGAATCCTCCGAAGTAGGGGAGACTCACCAATCTGCTGAACGCTCAAAGGTCCTTAATAATTTGCCTACTTATGACCTCTATCCTAAATATCTACATCATAATATGATGTAGTCCAAAAGGGGATATTAGTACTTGGAATGTACTGGTATGTAAAATAGTTGAGTGGAACCGAAACAAGTAGAATAATATAAAAAAAACAATCCACATCAATATAGAAATCAATCAACATGTCAAATGTCTATCTAAAGAAATAATAAAGAGTAGACAAGTGACCCATCAACTCATCAACCACATCAAACTCATCTCAGAAGGACTCATCTGAACTTATCCCATCTTAACTTATCTCATCATCTCATCTTATCTCATTTAGACTCAGATTACTCAGTTGGGAACTTTCTGGGAGTTTCTCTTAACCGAAAATAACCACTTATGAGCTAGGGGTTATACAACAATCACGCTAATATTGCCATAGCCATCTCATACTTGCTAGGTAAGGGACAAACATGATGCACAAAGAATCTGAACTCTACCATCCTTTATGGATTTCAGAGATGTAAACTCGAGAGGGGACCATGAGATGTATTGGTTCAATCCTCTCCTATATTGCAAGTGGAACTCAGTTTTACTCATTTCGGTACTAGATACTCCTCCCAAGACTCAATGCTTATAAGACTCCTTGTCACCATCTCTAGTACCCTCGTAGAGGCACTCATCATCTCAATTAGTCTCATGGAGACTCCCATAGTCTCAATTAACTCAAACTCAAGGGTCCTCTATTATTTGAGGGACTTTAACTCATCTCAATGAACTAAATTCTCATTTAAGAACTCAAGGACTCAAATCATCAATTAGAAGAAGTCATTTACATATAACATCAAGAACTCTATTATGAAGACTTGTAGGATCGTCAAGCTTAAATACATCTACCTCATACTCACATCAAGATTTCCATCAACATGCTCACGTTAAGGCTCTAGACTCTATCCCTAGATTCATTTATGCATGCTTTCAAAAGTTAACATATAGGGTTTTATACAATATCTCATGAAAAGTATTCAATTCAAGAAAACAAGTTTATGGTCATCATCAACATATGAAAATACATGTAGTAGATATGATTTGTCAAGAAAATAATCAAGAATGTATTTCAAGAAACATGTATAGGGACTCATGGACTTTCAACTTTTATGTATGACCATCTATGGGGTATATGGAAGAATAATCTCATGTTTTCGTTTAGCCTTACATACCTGGAATAAAGTTCTTCAAATCACCCATCAATAATTCTCCAATCTCACGTTCTTCTTTCTTCTCTCTCAAGCCCTAACTTTCAGGTATTGTGACGGAGGACTTAGAATGGTGTTTTTGATCCTATTTACTCATCAAAATGACCTAAATGGGTCGTGTTTCAAGTTTGAGGGGAGGGGGTTGGGAAAAGTCTGGAATGCCCTTCAAAAGATTTTAAATTTTAAACTTTGGTGGAATAGGTCGGGATAGCTGGTTCGTGATGCGGACCTGTCGTACATCTGCGAAATTTTGAAAATTCAATCCTGTTGAAAAGTTGAGGAAACAATCTAAGTGTGGGTTCGCTATGGGTTCGCGTCGTGGCCCTGTCGCGTACCCTTATTGTTTTTGGTCAATTTTGTGAAAATTATTTTTTGACCCGGTTGCTCTTAAATTGGGTCGAGACCATTTTCTGACTCGATTTTCCATGCTAATGGTAACACAATCCTAGTCTCATATTTTCCATTGGAGCTTTGAATGATGCATTACGTGCATGTCTTCGTTCTAGGGGTTTTTTGGTAATTTTATCGAGTTGTTACATCATCTCCCCCCTTGGGATCATTCGTCCTCGAATGATGAGTAAGGGTGGATATCAAGGCATGAATAGACTCGAATACTCCTCTCAACATTCTCATCTATCGATCAGTCTTTTAACTCCTTATCACTTTTAACAATCTCTATTCAGACTGAAGAATAGACAATCATCTCAAGAATAGGAACATCAATTAAGTCAAGGGTAAGAACGTTACCTTCAACATTATCACGACCCAAGCATATAACCTAGACGTGACCGGCGAATGGGGAATCCGAAGGAACACCAAACAAGCCTCATGACATATCATTACACATCCTTGGTTGCGAAAGCAATATAAAACAACATAAGAAAGAATAACAAGGGAAAATTAGGTCTAAAGGAAAAGGACTTATATTAAAATAGCTTGAATATCATAAGTGAGTCAAAACTCAAGCATAATACATATCTTGTTCAACAACACCTCTAACATAGAACTTAGCATGGTCCAAGACAAGCAACTGGGCTCACCCTCATAGTCAAAGCATATAAAAGGAAAGATAGTCTTCATTACATAGCATAGGAATATAGACCAATATCCCCAGAATGGAGGACTCACCAACTAGCTTGAATTGATACCACTAGCCACGTGGAAGAGGATGATGACCAAATAGAGCTCTGATTCCTACGTGGTGATATCATGTAGGCAAGAGTATGCCTTAGTACGTTTGAATGTACTAAGTATATGGGATGTATGACACTCTACTCTATCAAGGATATCATTTGTGAAGGATAGACCAAGCGAACTACTTCCCAACTCCAAGGCACGTCATTCCTTGAATGGTGATTGAGGCTTGATACCCTCTCAACAAGGCATCCGAGGCTTGACACCCCTCGTCAAGGTGACTGAGAGTTGGCACCCTCTCAACAAGGTGATTGAGGCTTGGTACCCCCTCAACAAGGCAACCGAAGCTTGGCACCCCATCGTCAAGGTGATTGAGACTTGACACCCTTTCAAAAAGATGATTGAGGCTTGGTACCCCCTCTACAAGGCTATCAACTAGCAACATCATAGATACTTTTCATGAATTCAACACATGTACAACATACTTTTATTGTTTAACACCACATACCTTAGCTTTGGAGAAGTTCTTAATGAAGATTGAAAATGGAGGCTTGAAACTTGAAGGAAATCCTTAGATCCGGAAGAGATTTGGAAACTTGATTTTGGAGTGAAATATTAGCATAAGGGTTTGAGAGAGTATTTTATCAATATAATAAAGAACTTAAGGGTTTTGGGATCTTGAATGAGCATAAAAACGCCAATCTAGAGCTTAGAAGGGTGGGAAAGGACCCAAATAACTTTTCCTAAAAAGCTGTCTAACGGATGTTACGGGCCCCATTATAACCCGTAGGTAGCACTATGACTCATGGGACCCCTCACATGACCCCTAGGCTCAATTTCTAAGTCTCTGGAAATTGCTATGAGCTTGACCTACGAGTCGTACCCCAAGTTACAACTCGTAACTATGGTCTCGTAGTTCAACTCTGCACTGGCAGTCTTCAATAAAATGGCCATAACTTTTGACTCTGAACTCTAAATGAGGTGAAACCAAGTGTGTTGAAAAGAAAACTCAAAGGGTTTTCATTAGACATGTCTTGGGCCACCCAGTTCCAAGTGTGCTAAAAGTTATGATTATTTAAAATGGATCCTTGCATGATCCATCACCCAAAACTCAATTCGTAGGGAAGTCTTGAACTCGTTTAGGTACTAGGAGTCTTCCATAAACCTAATACACCCCCAACCTAACCATATGAGGCTTGAAACATGGGTACAAGAGCATGGAGTTATAGGGTGTCACAAATATTCTCATCATTAGGCATGAATAACGATCAAGACTTTTCTCATCGATCACTCAAAAAGATAATCAATTTAGTTAAGGGTAAGGATGTTACCTTCAATATTCTTATCATCAGGCATGAATAACGATCAAGACTCTTCTCATCAATCACTCAACAAATCAATCTATCGACGCACTCGGACAATCACAAATCACTCAGAATAGACAAATCGGTTCAAATCAAGGGTAGAGATATTGTCTTAGACATTTTCAGCATCAATCACTAATGGAACATTAGAACTCAATCAGTTCAAATTATCTAAACACTTCAACAATCAGTCCTTCGAACTCAGGAAGGAAACTGTCAACTCTAATTGAGAATGTGACCATCAATACATAAGACTCTATGTACAAATCTGAAGCTTAGCACCTCATCTCAATTGTGCTCCTCTTTATGACACTCTACTCTATCAACTTAAGATTATAGCTTCTATTCAACTCTTTACCTATCCACATCCTCTTATTCCATTCAAGCCTGGCTTAAGATTATAGCTCCTATTCAACTCTCTACCTATCCACATCCTCTTATTCCATTCAAGCCTATTTCTGAGCCTCAAGGTGCTACCCTTATGATAATCATATTCATACAAAGCTAATCCTCAATACTTAGCTCTATACTTCCACAGGGGCTTTTATTAAAAGATCACTAGTCCTCTACACTACTTTACTATCATGAAGTCGGCGATAGTCTTTTATCAATACTCATATAATAATGATCACACATTCAAGCCTATCACTCTAAACACTTCAATTCCATCTTAGAATTTTCAACCCTACTTAGCACTTCTACCTCCACCATTCAATGAACTCCCACTCAAATACACACCAACATACTCGTATCTGTCTGTTGTACATAATAAAGTCTCATCTCTTACCTCCTCCCTATCTCTTCCCCAACATAACACAAGTACAACACCGATGCCACAATAAGGATACATTTACTCATACCCATCTACCCTCATTCTCCATCTACTACTATCAATATCACTATTTTGACCAAGGGGAACCCGTCATCACTACATCCTACCATCAATAATGGCATAACAGGCCAAAGTTTAGTGCATGGTAAGATAGCATCAGAATGAAAAACTCTCTCACTCTCCTATCAACCATCACTCATCCACTATCATCGACGTTTCTATCAAGACATGGGAAGACAGGATCACTCAAAGAACTTAGAACGATGATCATTAGTATGATTCAATCGAGAAATCTTATATGACGATATTCATAAGGAAGTACAATTCCCCTCATCTATCAAAACGCAGTCTGAGTTCACAGAACTACATGTAGTATAAAACTCAAGTCGCATCTCATTCAATATTGGGGTGGAAACACTCAAATCCATAGGGTAAGATTAAAGTTAATGAATGAACTCATCATTTTTCGTCCTTACAACTCAACATGAAAAACAATCAATAAGTATTATATGGGACTAGGCCATGGGCATGACAGTCATATACCATATGGGAATAGAGTAGCATCATCATTGAAGTATAAGGAATATACGAGATGGCAAAATTAATGCCTCATCCAAATCAACCTATCACCATCGACCACTCAAGATCTACTTCGATCTATCACATCACCATCTCCTCCTTAGCTCAAGGTTCATCTCTCAAGTTTGTTGAATCAACTCCCTCTACTAGGCTATAAGCATATAATTCTACACAATCGAGGATTATTATTCACAAGAATAGGCATCTTAAACTCTACTATCATTCTATAGTCGCATAAATAAATTAGCCACTAAGACTCTCTTCAAAGATACTACTCTCAGCTTCGTCTTGCCTCTATGGAAATCTCTCTTTATATTTGCTGCTCTTAATGGCATACATAACCACCTCCTATAACTCTTACAATCTAACCTCTTATTTTTTGCCTACTAACGTGCAACTTCTATGCTCTCATAAACTCATTTGGATGAGACTTAGGCTATAAGGGAAAAACTCATTATCGTCTATCCATACGTCCCAATCAACCTAGTTGCTCGGGACGATAAGGAATGCTTATATTAGCCTACTTCACATTGACAACTCAAATACACTATCTAGATTCTTATAGCAGTCATAATGTAGAGCTTCGCACATCTTTACACAATCATGGGTACACATCTCAAGTCTCTTCTTATCTATTAAGCTATCCTCGTTTCATTCGTCTTACCTAAGGGGAACTTATATTCTACCCATAGCATCATTTCATCACAAATCAACATCTTTATCTCGAACATATACTAGGGAAATCCTCTTAGAGTAAATCTCCAATAAGATTGTCACTCTCTCAATGTTGTCTCCTATTCCACTCTACTCCTTAAAATTCAAGCTTAGGATCTACCACTAACATAACTATCACTCACACAGTGTCGTCTCCTCTTCCACTCTACTCCTCAAAATTCAAGCTTAAGGTCTACCACTAACATATGCATCTATCACACACCTCTCTAATATCACACCAACTTACCACTACTAGGTAAAAATATGGGGAATATAAGCCCACTAAAATCTCATAACGAGTACTCAATCAATGCATTCCCCTCCTCACGGCTCAGTACCACTCACATATATATTGTACCTCCTTACCAACTCTAAGCTCATAACTCGATGAGTCATATAAACTCTCCCTTAAGATTCATAAGCCTAGTTTTGATCTATCACTTCAAAGGTGCTCTATTTTCCCCTATTCAACATCTATGTTTCACCCTTAATAGCAACATATCAACATAACTTCCTTCTAGTTTGAACATGCTCTATCACATCCTGACATTATCTCTCTCTCTCTCTCTCTCTATACCTCATCATAACAATCATAGGGTATTCATCACCTTTTTCCATCAAACTTATGGCAATCGACTTGTCACCTTATTACTTACCTAATAGGTACATAACTCTAACTACAAGCCACAATCAACTATCATTCTTACTATCTCATCCTTTTCTTCCTATCATCATCCTTCTAACTCTAGGATGATTCAATTCTATTCAGGATTTATAAGACCTCACATCTCACTCTTAGGTGGTAACATTAAACTCTTTTAGGGATATAAGTTTCTCTCTCATGGGTAACATCCGAAGAATATTTTGAATAAGAAGGTCTGGGTATATGTAGAACTAACTCAAATGGACGACTCATATAAGCAATAATGCACTCTTTCTAGTTAATCAACTTAGCACACTAGTCGGCTTCTCTCAAGCCTGGTGCAGTCTCTCTACCATTTTGATTACTTTACTGCAAAGGATCGCATCGATAAGAGTTTGAACATTGTCTTCTCTATCATCTCATTGATGAGGCATAGCCGAAAGATTAAGAGCATCACACAAATTATCATAAACTTCTTAGGAAATAGCTCTATCACACGATTTAGAATTTGTAAGAAGAGAAAGAATACCTAAATGTCCTATCGCCTCCAAATTATGGATGTGGAGATCTTCACACTAATAATAAGTACTCTACTAGACACGACTTAATAGACTCCCTAAGACACTTAAACTCTGTGCTCCGATACCAAGTTTGTCATACCTCGGGAGGGTACCCTAGACGTAACCGGTACTTACAGACTATTGCTAGTCCCCAACCTAACCACTTGGCCTCATAACATTCATTCAATCAATAATCTTATTTATCAGCGGAAGATAAATGAGAATAAATGGGCACATCTCATCTTCTAGTCTCAAAAATAATATTATAAATAAAAGGGCTAGTAGAAAGAAACTAGCTCAATAAGTCTTAACAGTAACATTCGACTCTAGTCTATAAAGTCTCTGTCATTATCAAGTGGTGCCAATGACAGACCCATGGCTACCTCAATCAAAATAAAGCTAATTAAATCTAACTTTAAAGTAAGATGAAATAAATATAATGGATCCTCTGAAGTAGGGAGGTTCACCAATTCGCTGAATGTCTCAAATCCTCAACGATGTGCCTATTGAAGATCTCCCAATCTCATATCTATATCATGAAATGATGCAATCCTAGAGGGGGACATCAGTACATGAAATATACTGGTATGTAAAATAGTTGAATGAAATCAAAATAGGTAGAATAATATAGAAATAATATCAACTCGATATAGAAATCAATCAACATATCAAATGTCTATCTAAAGAAAGAATAAAGAGTAGACAAGTGACCCATCAACCAATCAAGTCAGACTCATCTCAGAGGGACTTATCTCAAAGGAACTCAACTCAAATCATCTCATCTTATCTCATCTCAACTCAGAGGGACTCATCTCAACTCATCTCATCCTATCTCGACTCAGAGTACTCAGTTAGGAACTTTCTGGAATTTTCTCTTAACCGACAACAACCACTTATGAGCCAAGGGTTATACAATAATCACACTAATGTTTCCACAGCCATCCTGTACTTGCAAGGTATGGAATGAATATGATCCATAAAGAATCTGAACTCCCATCCTCTATTGATTTCAGGGATATAAACTCGAGAGGGGATCATAAGATATAATGGTTCAATCATCTCCTACGCTGGGTCGCTTAGGTAATGAGTGCAGGTGGGACTCACTCTTATTCATTTCGGTGCTTGATACTCCTCCTAAAACTCAGCGCTCATAAGACTCCTCGTCACCATCCCAAGTAGCCTCGTAGAGGCACTTATTGTCTCAGTGTGTCTCATGGAGACACTCATCATCTCAATTAGTTTCATGGAGACTCTCATCATCTCAATTAGTCTCATGGTGACTCTCATTATCTCATTAACTCAAACTCAAGGATCTCCTATTATTTCAGGGACTTTAACTCATCTCAGTGAACTCAATTCTCATTTAAGAACTCAAGGACTCAGATCATCAATTAGAAAAAGCCGTTTAGACATAACATCAAGAACACAATTATGAAGACTCATAGGATCATCAAGCTCTAATAACTCAACCTTATACTCACATCAAAATTCTCATCATTATACTCGCATCAAGGGTCTAGACTCCATCCCTAGGTACATTCAAGCTCTAACTTTCAAGTGTTGTGAAGAATGACTTAGAATGGGATTTTTAACCCTATTTACTTATCAAAATGACCTAAATGGGTTGTGTTTCAAGTTTAGGAGGGGTTGGAAAAAGTCAAGAATGCCCCTTAAAAGATTTAAAATTTTAAACTCTGGTAGAACAAGTCGGGATAACAGGTCTGCGACGCGAACCTTTCACGCACCTACGAAATTTTTAAAATTCAATCCCATCGAAAAGTTGAGAAAAAAATATAAGTGTGGGTTCGCAATGGGTCTGCATCGCGAAGCTATCACATACCCTCACTATTTCTGATCAATTTTGCAAAAATTATTTTTCAACCCGATTGCTCTTAAATCGGGTCGAGATAATTTTCTGACTTGATGTTCTACGTTGGTCGCTGATCTGGTCTCGAATTTCCCATCTGAGCTTTGAGAGACGCGTTATGCGCACGCCTCTACTCTAGGGGTATTTGGGTAATTTTATCGGGTGTTATACCTGGTTTCTAGTGGATAAAAAGGAAAAGAAGGGTCATTTTGATAGCCATCTTGCCGGAGAAAAAAAGGTTGTTTACATGGTTGTTTTTAGGAGATTTGGGGGTTATTTTTTGGGATTTGTATACATTTTATGACTAATTTGGGGTCTATTTGGGTGGGGTTTTAGTGGTGTTTCCAGTGGGTTTTGGTGCTAGACAGGAGCATGGGGTTTAGGTGGCTCACCGATGGTGTATAGTGGTGTTTTGGGTTGTTTTCAGCGAGCAAGAGAGGGGTCATCAGAAAAGGGAGATGAAGAGGAAAAAGGGATCGTTTAAGGGATATTGTGGCGGATTTAGCCAGTGTGAAATACATGAGAGAGAGAAGGAGATGGTGAGTCGGTCCATTGGGGTGAGGAAGCGACGGCTAGAGGGGTTTTCTTGCGAGTTTTTGCCGGTCGACAAAATGAAGGCGGCGGTTGTGATGTTGGAAAGGGGAGAAATGAAATTGAAATTAAGGAATTTGGGGATCGAATAATAAAAATAAAAATATTTGATCAGATTGATCGTAAGCCTTCCAACCAAAATTAATTAACGGATGAGATGTAATCTCATGAATTTAGGTTGGATCCAAATCAAAGAATTGGTATCTGAATTTAATTTAGGTGAACTTGAATTGGACATTTTAAAATTAAGCCACAAATTGACTCAATTTAGGCCAAATTTAAAAGGAATTATGAAAGATTTGGTTAGAATTAAAATAATCTATAAAGAAATTGATCGAAATTGAAATGAATAAGATTACAAAAGTTATGAATTAACTAGATTGAGGAGAAATTATGTCATGCCTCGATTTCACACCCTAGGCGTGGCGAGCACCCAAAACCATTTTCGGTCCCAAGAGGACTTCTTGGCTTAGCTACTTTACTTTGCAAAAAACTTAAATGATAAATGGAATGCTTGATTAATAAACTAAAGATACTACAATAGCTGAACGAACTAAGTAGTAGTAGTGTCTCAACAATAACAGAAAACAAGAACTAAAACATCTATCACATAGTCCATGGAACCTCTAACTAGAATGATCTGAAGCAACTACCAGGACAGGCCCACAGTAGCCACAACTGAAAAGAGATACTAAAATGAAAACATAGATAATGACTTCACAACCTCTGACTGAAAAGAGGTATCACCAATAGCTGGATGGATGTCTGGTCCTCAACGGAGTGTCTGCTGAGGGACTCTGTTACCTGTATCTACATCAGTACGTGAAATATAAGATATGTAAAATAGCTAAAATAGAAACTCATGATAAGGCACAATGCTCAAAGTAACTAAAACATGTCTCAAAATAAGATTTCATAAGTAATAAATACAATACACGCTGAAAATAAAACATATGTTAAAAGTCTGTATGTAAAAACTAGCATACTTTAACTTGGGGAGTTTCTCTAACCGTGTGACACCTCATACCTCCATGCTCTTATATATCCATGTTTCAAGCCTCATTTTTCCAGATGAGGAGTGTATTAGGGTCGTGGGGGAGTTCTAGTACTTAGACGAGTTTAAGACTTCCCAATGAGTTGAGTTTTGGGCGTTAATTTATGTAAGGATCAATTTTAAATGAGTATAACTTTTAGAACAATTGGAACTATATGAACCACGAATGGAAAATGAAACCCATTTCAGTTAGCTTTCCAACGCACTTTATTTTACCTCATTTTGAGTTCGGATGAAGGAGTTATGACCGTTATCGTGAGAACCTCCCGTGCAGTGAAACCACACGGGCACCTTGACAGGCAGTAGGACTTTAGACGGGATGTCTGGGCTGCCTTGGGCTGGAAAAGAGCATTTTTGGTCTAAGTCACGTGACAAAGCCAGTGGCATGGGTCGTTTGGCTTGCCACAGACCGTGTGGATAGCTGTGGGGTGTGTGCAAGTGAAGCTTAGTGTGCATGAAGGAGTTTTTGGCCAAGTGTTGTGCCACGTCCATCTACATGGTCTGTGGCATGTCTCACGAGTCGTGGCCCTTCGCATGGGGGTCTGGTAACATTTTATTTCACCAAGTAAGGTTCCACGAACCTCTACATGGACCGTGTAGCTTCACACAGCCCATGGAGGTCCCCGTTTGGGTGACGAGACGTGAATTTTTCTAAGTGTTTCAACTTCTAATTTTTGACCAAGTATCACCTCACGGGAACTTCACATGGCCCATGGAGTGCTACACAGCCCGTGGAGTGCCACACGACCCATAAGGCCTTCAGTAGGGCATCACTTTGCCAATTTTTTCATCCGTTCACTATTGGCATTTTTCGTGAATTTAATCTATTTTAATTATCGTTTTAGGCTTTTAATGCTATCTTAACCTCCCCAAATGATCTAAACCTTATTCAAAAGGATCAAAGTCATTACTCTCATCTCAAATACACTCTCAAATTCTCTTAAGAGCCTCCATCAAAACTCCAATAGAAATTCAAGGGAACTCAAGAGCAAGCTTTAGACTTCAAGACCTCTTTCCAAGCTTCAAGTCTTTCTCAACCCAATTCCAAGAAACTCAAGGTTTAAGGTATGTGGGTTTCAACCATTAGGTTCTTTCACCCATAGTGCCCAATCTTTCATTTCTATGAAAACTATATGTTCCCAAGTTGTGTTGTTATGGGTGTTATTCATTATTAATTAGGATCATCTACTGTATTGGGGTTTCATGAAAGTGTGATTGAAAAAAATGTTTACTCATTTAAGTCTATGCCATAAGATCATTTGCCTATTATGATTATGTAAGTTTTAAGCTATAGAACTATGATCACTCTTGATATTTGATGGGGGTTTTCAACATATTTCACATGATGGTCTTACCAAATATTGGTGGATTGATTTACATTAGACTTTTGCACATGATTTCACTCTTGAATTGCATGATTTTACACAAGCATAACACACTCGCCAAGTGTTTGATAAAATGTCTGATTATGGATTATTGAGTCATTAAAGATCTAATGCATGTTTAATGAGTTAAGTAACTTTATGATGATGAAAGAAATATTTATATGTGTGTTGATTTCATGAAAGGTACCTTTAGTGTTGTAAGTTGACCATGCCTAGTTAAAGAGGTGATGCATCAATCACCATAGACGATAAGGTGAGACAACCATCAACCAATTGACGAGTTGATACCTCAACCACCATAGATGGTAGGGTGAGACAACCGTCAACCATGTTAAAGGGTTGATACCTTGAGCACTATGATGGAGGGTGTGATGTCCATCAACCATATTAAGAGGTTGATACCTTGGCCACTATGATGAAGGGTGTGATGTCCATCAACCAGTTAAGGGGTTGATACCTTGACCACTATGATGGAGGGTGTGATGTCCATCAACCAATTGAGGGGGTTGATACCTCAATCACTTGGATAGTGTGGTGTGACGACCATCAAGAGGTCTCTTACTATAGAGGTAATATCTTCTACTTAAGCATGTTTTACTTCAAGCATCATTCATACATGTCAAATGGTTATTATGCTGTCCATTTGCTTATTATATTACATTTTACCTACGTTGTCTATCATTTGAAGCATTACATCCTACATACTTAGTACATTCAAACATACTAACGCATACTTTATGTCTACATGACATTACCATGTAAGAATCGGAGCCCCACTTAATCATCATCCTCCTCCACGTGGCTAGTACGACTTCTCAAAGCTATTTGGTGAGTCCTCAACTCCAGGGACATACTTCTCTTGATTTATGCTATGTATTGACTTTTCTTAGGTTGGAAACTTATGACTATGAGGGTGAACCTGGAGATTGTCTTGGCTCCCGCCCCTATCTATGTATTAGAGGTGTTGTTGGAACTTTATAATTTATTAATGATATACTCTTGGCTTCTATGGTATTAAAGTTGTCCCTTAGTCATATTTATCCCTATTTTGTATCTCTTATCATTGTTTTTTTACTTCTGCGACCAAGGATATGTAATGATATGTTAAGAGGCTTGTTTGGGATCCTTTCGACTTTCATATTCATCATGTCACATTCAGGGCCTATGTCTGGGTCGTGACAAACCGACAACCATCCTATGAGCTTCGTGATGATACATCGTCTTGCCCATGCTACCAGAGTCATTCTATACTTTGTCGGGGTAAGGAATGAAAACTAGGGGAGTAGATCCATCCGAAAATTGGGTTATCTTAGTGGCAATAAGAAGTTGCACTTTTGATACAATCATATCCTATGCTGACTACGTAGTTTATGAGTTGAAGTTATTGTTACTCTCACTCATATCGGTGCTCAGTACTATTTCGAAAATAACTTTTATAATGCTCATACTTAAAAGAGTATTCGTGCTCAAAGTATTTCTTTCTTCTCTTTGGGACTTAGCCCAACTTTAGTTTTGCTCAAACTTTCCTCAATTGAACTCTTCTCTTTGATTGAATTTGCATCAATACAATGGGTCTCAAAATATAACTTTATAACTTCAACTATCTTAAAATATAAAAGTTTTTGGTACTGCTTAAACTTAACTCAAAACTGTGAATGTAATAGTTTTTCATGAAATATACATATGGCTCTTATAAATTCAACAATATATGTGAATCTTGTCTCAATAACTTAACTTAGTACTAAAATTAGTGATAGTCATGATTTTTATTAAGAAAAATGCATGAACAAAAATTTTGAAGAAATTAACTAGCAATGGAGGAAAACTGATCTCAACTCAAAAGATTGAATCTCGAGTAAAGATTCGTAGTCAAAGATACTAAAACATATATAGTATAACTTTTTGAGGGCCTTACATACCTTGGAAATCAACTTCTTGGAAGAATTGATGAGGATTCTTGAAAGCCCTAACTTTTGCCTCTTTGAAATTACGGTTTAAGTTCTTGCAGTATTTTAACGTTAATGCGATAAGATAATATGTTTTAGGAGTTTAATTAGGTGAAATCTGACAAGTTTAGACTTAAAAATGTGACAAAAATCTAAAATACCCCTCTTTAAAATTGTAGGTCGGGCCACATACAAGACCCCCTATGACTCGTAGAAGTTTCCACGATCCATAGGGGACCTTTCGTAAGTTTTAGGACATTTTTTGAGGTCTCTAGAACTTTTTACAAGCCCTGATACGACTCGAGAGGGTTTTATGATCCGTAAATAGGTTCGTAAAGTCTGGGGATGAAAATTTAACTTCTCTGATTTTTTCCACAATATAACGATACGGGTAGTACTCCAAATTACAACTCGTATCTACGTCTCGTATTGCACCTCTGCACTAGCAGTCTGAGTAAAACGACCATAACTTTTGACTCTGAACATCAAATACAGTGAAACCAATTGCATTGAAAAGGTAATTCAAAGGGCTTTCATTTGATATGTCATGGGACTTCTAATTGCGCTAAGAGTTATAGCTATTTAAAATTGATCCTTACATAATCTAAGAAAAATTTTAAACTCGACTAAGTACTAGAGGTCTCCTATGACCCTAATATACTTCCCACATATAAGAGCGAGACTTGAAACATAAATACTTATGAGGACAGAGTTATGAAGTGTCACAAATTAAGAAGACTGTCATCTAATTGATAAATGTAATATACATATTTATGTTAGTATACAATATTTTTTAAATAATAATCTTTATATTTTTTAAATAATAATTTTTATGTAAAAAAATACTTATGCTAAAATTATTATATACAATATTAAACCTATTGAAAGTATTATTTTAAATTAAATAAATTGACAAAATAATACATTAAAAATTATAATACATTTAAAATACATTATTAACATATTAATAATAATACTAAGTAATAAATAAATAATAACGAATATTAGTCCTATTATTATTATTACTAATGAAATAATTATGATAATAAAAATAAAATACTAACCATAATAACAAATGTAATTTAAAAATGACAAAAATAATTTACAAATAACTTTTGAAAATCAAGAATGTTGAAAACACACAACTATTTAGATAAACTTAAAAATATACTCATTTATTTAAAGAGTTCCAAACATACCTATTTAATTAGGTAATAACCTAAAAATAGATATAAATCGATCAAAATTGAGTGTCAACGAACATAATTCTTCTGAATTACATATCAGATGATTATTGATGGCTGCATACGTTTATTATTGTTCAGATGATGATCCATCTTCTTATTTGAAATTTCAACATCTCAATCATAGTTTGCCAATCCATTGGTTTTATGCCCCGATGCTCTCCCACTATTTTACCCATTAATCATTATAGTGTTAGCTCCGCAGACTTCCACCTTGTTGCTATGATTCGAATATTCTAATCAGTTAGGACTGAATTCCTTGCTATGTGAATTTTTCTTTTCATCTCCATTAATATATGCTCCTTGCACTCATAATTCCTTTCGACTCGTTGTTTCTATGTATAATCAGCTTCAAATAGGTCCTAGATTAATTGGAAAAAAAAAATCTCAATATACAAAGATCTATTATACGAAGTCTTACCTTATATTCTTGCCTAATATGCACGAGTTCGGAGAAAGACTCAACTATAAAGGTCTATTATACACAGTCTTATCTTACATTCCTATCGAATTATTTTCAAGGCTTAAACATGTGACTCGAAGTCTATTATATGCAGTTTTCTCTTACATTCCTGCCAAACTATTTTCCAGGCTTAAACCTGTGATCACATGACAACAACTTTACCACTTACTCCCATCACCGTCTCCATAGGTTACTTCATCCAACCCGATTTCCAAAAGTTTTTGCTCCCAAATTTATGTTGGGATGTGCTCATAATGATGATCATATCTACCTAGCGAATTCAAAGTTCAATTAATAACCACGAAATAATCCTGAATACTTCCTCTCTATGATATAGTAAG
>DF360322.1:0-12639 GCA_000787875.1 Solanum virginianum | reverse complement strand
TTTAAAAAAAAAAAAAAAAAAAAAAACCGTGGATGTTGTTTAATTTAGTAAAAAAGAGAACATACACCACAGCCATAACGGAGAAAAACACCAACAGGAGGAAGTATGATAGCAAGAATGACTTCAAGAAATGTTTCAGAACCCATTTTCTTTTTTCTATAAACAAAATCTTGAGTTGGGAATTAAGAAGAAAGAAGGATTTGGTGGAGATAATTATGATGGTATACACAATATGTGTAGTGTCGGCTAGTAAGGACACGTCGAAAGCATATCAACACGTGGGATCCTTTGCATGCGTTTATCTGTCTTTCTTTACCAACCCACCGTACACCGCTTTTTGATTAAACATATTCAGTTTGATATAGGAGTCCGTGCAAGTATGGGTTTAACAGTTTCGAGTTACAAGTACAGTAAATTTCAGAGGGAAAAATCTTTTTTGCCCAAAAAATTTGGGCAAAATAATTAAAAGATTTATTTACATTATAAATTAATTAGTATATGTACTCGTGTGATATAGATAATAATAAATTATTATTTATATATATTTTATATTATTATTTGTAATATTTTATCGAATATGTTGAATGATATTATGTTGTAAAATATTAAACTATCATATTATTTCTCAATAAAATACATCTCGTCTCTCTCTACACTCCATGCTATCGCCACCCCATCTATCCTCAATCCCTCGTATCAAATATATATAAATAAAGATAATGTGACATGTTTTAAATTGCTACTATTGATTTTTATTAGCTTATCACTTAGCATAATATAATTATCAAGTTTTATTTTTATTAATATAAAATAAATTTATTTTATCGTTCACATCTCTTTAATTAAAATTTATAAATAGTAATATGTGTATCATCTACTTATTTCATTATATTTTAAAAATATCATTTTTGCACCTCTCACCCTCCTCTTCGTATGTTATTTCTACTATATATTAATTATTTTTTTTCTAGTTTATCGATGCACTTTTTTTTATTGTATGTGTTATACATAATAAGCAAATGACTTTTTCCTATTTTTTGTTTCGAAATATAAAATGTCGAGTTTAAATTTAAATTACTTAATGTTAAATTGAGTTCTTTATTTATATAAAAGTAAATTTTATAGATAATAATATGTGTATCATCTATTATTTATTTTACTAATTCCTTGTTTCTTTTATTTTGTCTTGATTGTTTTTATATATCTTTAATTAAAGATTATTTTATGTTTTCTAATTTTTCTTTAATTAAAGTTTAATGTTGACATTAGTTCTTTCAACTTTTTTATTCTACTTGACATCCCGAAGGCGCAACGTCATGGAGACTCAATAAAAAATAATTAGATAAAAGAATTTTAAAAAAAAAAATTAACTTAATTTGGAGTTGCTACCTAATGTTAAGGATAATTAGGAAATCAATTAATTATTTACAAAAATAGTATGCGAACAAAAAAATTTTAAATAAGGGTTCAAGTTATTTCGAAGGGAAAATATTAGCACCCTTCAGAATTCACAACTGTGGGTCCCGATTGAACTCATTTTTTACAAATTGAGGAGAAGATACACAATATAACATAAGTATGATAATCATTAAATAAACACAGAAATAATATACACAATAATGGATAAAAATAAAAAATAAACTAAATTGTTCCGCCTTTTTAATGGGAAGATCTCGAAATCCGATGGATAAATTCGTCATTAGCCAGCTTTAACAAATAACATGCATGAACTCAAATAAAATAATTTTTTTATCTTTTTGAATATGGAGGCCTCAAAATTCGACGGATAAATTCGTCATTGGCCACGTTTAACAAACAATGTATATATGTGAACTTAAACTAAAATTTGTGAATCTTAACATGTAACAAATATCAATCTAAACTAAAAGAAATTCATCTTTTTTAAAATGGGGAAGCCTCAAAATCCGACGGATAGATCTGACATCGGTCAAGTTAAACAAGTAATGAACTTAAACTAATTTCTGAATTTTAAAATATAATAAACTTTAGTTTAAACTAAATTTCTCCATCTTTTTGAATGAGAAGGCCTCGAGATTCGAGGGATAGATTTTTCATCGGCCAGGTTTAATATATAATATATATACGTGAGAACATAAACTAAAATTTGAAATCTTAACATGTAACAAACGTTAATCTTAACTAAATTTTTTAGTCCTTTGAATGGGGAGACCTCGAAATTTGACGGATAAAATCATTGGCCAAATTTTACAAATAATGAATTAAAACTAAAAAACTTGAATTATAACGTAACAAATATAGATATAAATTAATTTTTTTTTGTTTTTTTAAATGAAGAGACCTCAAAATCCAACGAATAGATTCGTTATTGGCTAAATTTGATAAGCAATATATATTAGTTGTAAAGCAATAATAATAAAAATATTTTAAGAAAAATTTGAAAGTACAACAAACAAACAGTGAGGAAACTAACATTATCAAAACTAGATGAATACCCATACTCTGAGAAACAAATAGTGGCAATATAATAATAGTTAAAAAAAACTAGATGAAACCACAAATTAAAATGACAAATAATAGGAGAATAAACTATTGAGACAGATAATAATAATAATAATAATAAAGAACTTTACTCCTAAATAAAGTAAAATGTATATATATGAATACACCACCAACTAACTAGAGAAAATATGATAGATGTATATAATAATAAAATAATTCAAATAAACAAAGATTAGAGATGAATAACCAAAAATAATTAACAACAAAGAATTGTGCAAAGTCGGTCTACTAACCACAATAATCAAACACAACGCAACTAGAAGAATCAATATCAAAATATAACGAGTAAAGTCAAAGCATGGAAGTGTTTATAGGGTTTATAAGAGAAACATCAAACCAATTAAAGCAAAAAAATCGATTCATTCAAACAAGAATAATATTAAAGTAAACCAAATTAAAGAGGCAGAAGCAAAGTTTATTACCATAGAGAAGCATTTTCCTAATTTGCTGGTGGGTGTTGAGGTTGTTGACCGTGGCTGGAGAGGAGAACAAAAAGAGTTCTTCCGGTGATTTCTCCGGTGGGACTCGCTGGCGGGAGAAAGAGATAGGGAGAGAAGGGCGTCGTCGCCTAGGGCTGATTTGGGGATTTTGGGGTAGCGTTTCTGTGGTTGTTGTGGTTGGTTTTTGAGGTGTTTTGTGGCTGGGTTTTGGGGTGTGTTTTCCCGCGAGTCGTTTTGGTTGCTGATTTGTGATGGTCGAGGGTGGTTCGTGGGTGGCGTTTTGAGGTGTTTGGGTTAGAAACACAGAGAAAGTAATGGGGGTTTGCGGTCTTTTTGGGTTGATTTTGTGGTTTTGCGGTGGTTTTTAGGTGTAGAAGAGAGGGAAGATGGGTGGCTGTCATGGCAGCAATGTTGATGGAGATGGTAATCGGAGTTTTCGCCAGATTTGGCGAGGGATGCCGGAAAAATAAGAAAAAAGAGGAGATAATTTTTTTTTAGGATTTTTTTCAAATTAGGGATTTACCCTACATAATTATAGAGATAAAAATTATATACACCTCAAAATCTATACTTAATGGGTAAAAAGGCATGAGCTAAATTAGGGGCCAATTAAACATACAAATATAATTATATTTGGATAAGAACAAAATGAATTATTACACTGCATTAAAAATGTTAAAATCAACAAAATAAATATAATCGACGATAAATAAGTTAAAAAAATAAATAAAAATATGCAATTTAACATAAAAATAATGATTTAACAATAAATTAAAAATAATAATATAAAAATATGAATTTTTAAAAAGTTAGGCCAAAATTAGGTGTCAACAACTGTCTCTTTCTTTGGGTATGATCGACGAAAGAGATCATGGATAAAGAAAGTTGACGAATCCAATTTTATCAAACACTTAACCTTCAAATAAGACAGTATTGACTGCGATGAAAGTTGCAGAATTTTTGAGGTCTTCCTCAAAAATTTTGTCCTAGTTACTAACATAATCTTCAATCTGGACTTGTTGCATCCTTTCTAACGTAGTACACATCCTGTATTGTAACAGTTGAGAAAACTTATTAGTAGCAAATGGAGCACAAAAACAAATAATTCCGGTAAACCTGGTATAACATGTGATACTCAAGGAGATGACGATCCGAAAAATGATGTAACCTATCACATTGAAGGAAGGGAGACTCCAATAATGATTAACTTGTCACGTTGAAGGCGAGTGACGTTCCAAAATATTTAACTTATCACGTGGAGAGCAAGTGACACTCCAAAATATTTAACTTGTCACGTTGATGGCAAGTGACGCTCCACAATTATTTAACATGTCACGCTGAGGATGAGTGATGCTCCAAAATATTTAACTTGTCACGTTGAAGGCGAGTGACGCTCCAAAATATTTAACTTGTCACGTTGAAGGCGAGTGACGCTCTAAAATATTTAACTTGTCACGTTGAAGGCGAGTGATGCTCCAAAATATTTAACTTGTCATGTTGAAGGCGAGTGACGCTCCAAAATATTTAACCTGTCACGTTGAAGGCGAGTGACGCTCCAAAATATTTAACTTGTCACATTGAAGGTGAGCGACGATCCAAAAATATTTAACTTGTCACGTTGAAGGCGAGTGACGCTCCAAAATAATTAACTTAAGAATAAAATAAAAAATATACTACATTTTATGAATGCACAATCCAATGAAATAAAATAGACATCTCACGCTGATGGAATTAGCCTGATGTCACATTATTTAAAACAAACAATCATATATCAAAAGAAAAATGTAATTTATAAGAAAAATAATTCAACAATCTCTTTAAAGGTATATAAATAATAATAATAATAATAATAAGAATAAAAATAATAATAATAATAATAATAATAATAATAATAATAATAATAATAATAATAATAATAATAATAATAATAATAATAATAATAAGAATAAGAATAAGAATAAGAATAAGAATAAAAATAAAAATAATAATAATAATAAAAAAAAAAGAATCTCCAAAAAATGCTTGGCTTTTTTTTCAAAAATAAAAAATGTAAAGAAATAGTCAAATCTTGACTACAATTGGTACCAACAACTAGGAATGTACAAAAATTTCTTTCATTTTCCCTTTTTTTTTCAACCGAGATTGAATTCAAAGTAACTCGTACAAGTTCAAGTGGTACGTCAAACATACTCAAGTATCAGCAAGATCTGTTCAACTTGATCCAAACAAAGATTATGAATTATACCAAACCTCATGTGCCAAGTGCTTTCACCACAAAGAAAGTTCTATTTGACATTTGTATGAAACATTTGATTTGAGAACATTTGCAAAATACGCTCACACTCAGAAAAATGTTCAGTGCATGTCATTGTGATACTATATGCTTGGACTTCATGTAAGCCTCCACTAATGTGAGAACACTTGAAATGAGATCATGTAAGACTTGTAATTGACTTTTAATGCAGGCTCAGGGGCTGGTAGGATATTTATCTGGGATAAAAGTGACTTAATTCTCTCTTGAGCATCACACTGATTTTGTGCTTTTGATAATTGATGCGCATTTGACGCTTGATCCTCTATGTTTTCCCTTCATTATTGTTTCGACTTCATAGAGACATTACTCACTGAGAATTTTCTTCACTTTACCCCCCTTTTGGAAGTTTTTTCTTTTGTTAGAGCAATTCCCTTCTTATCTTTCTTTAGCCTTGTAGGGGTATTTTTGTCTTTTCCTTTATTTTCCAACATTCTTCTTTTTTTTTCTATCTCTTGAAGTCGTTTTGCTTCCTTAACTTTGAAACTTTGCGTCTTTTGCCTACAGCAATTTCAAACTTGAATCTTCATTTTATCATCTGCACATTTTTTGTGCACTCAAGAAGGATGGGCCAAGAGAGGGATAGTGCATGTAAGCACTCAAAAAGGGAAACGACTGAGGTGTGATTGTCCAAAGAAAGGGCTTCAGGCCCAAAGTGGGAAAAACTAAGGATTAATGTCATTTGATAGACTTTGAAAGGCATAAACGGGTCGAAGAAAGCCTACAATCCTTTCTCAAATCAAACATCACTCAAGATTTCGCCTCAACACATATTCAGACCAAGTTCTAGATCAACAATGCGATACAATTGAATTTTAATCTAACGTTCACCACATAATGAACTTGAAACTATGAAATTGATTTTATTCTTATCTTGAATGAGTGGAAAAGAATTTTCAGTTATCACAAAAATATAATGAAAGGTACCAAAAGAATCTATGGTTTACAACAAAATCAAGTATTTTCATCCTACAAAATATTTCACATGTCTCTAATTATAATGGTCTCAATTGAGTCGAAGATTGACTCTTAAAGTATGTACACCATTTTTGAAAAATGACTACCGAACTCAAAAGAGTTGCCTACGTATCTCATGGATATGAGAATCAGGTACGCGTAGTTCGTGAAGATATAGTATAAAATATGAATAATTTGAATCTTTTTTTTTCTTTTTTGAAAATTCAAAAAGGAGCATCGAACCCATAAGGGTTGCCTATATATCTCATGAAAATGAGAATCAGGTGCATGTAGTTCGTGAGAATATTGTATAAAATGCATATTTTAAATAAATAAATAAATAAATATATTTTTTGAAAGAAAAATAATAGAATTAGAAAAAACAATCAATGAATCATACTAAAGGGCAAACTATTAATATCAAACAAAAATTCCCTCTTTGATTTTTTTCTAACAAAAATGTAAAATAATGTAAACACCCCGTAAAATTACTAAAATGCCCCTAAACTTTATTATGCACAAAACGTGTCTTTCCAAACTCTGATAAAAAATTCGAGACCAGATTTGCGATCACTGCGAAAAACTGAGTCGGAAAATGATCTCGACTTGGCTTTAACGCGAAAAAATGCGATTTAATTTTTTTAAAGAAAATAAAAAACAATGTGGTTTCTGTACCCCTTCTGCGACGCAGAACGACACTTCTGATTTTTCAAAATTTTACAAAAAATCAAAAATTTGCGAAAAGTTAAAAAAAATTCACTAGTGTGCGTTGCGCACTAGTGTACAAGGGAGACAGTTTTTTTAATTTTAGTTTGGGAAGGGCAATTTTGTCCTTCCCGATATATTATATAAACATTCCTAGGTCAATTTTTAATATGTTTTTGTACAAAAGGGTTTTTAAACCCAAAACCATACTAAAATTAATTATTTTACGCTAAGTCAGAGAGAACAAGAGGAGAGAATGTAAGAGTTTCAGAGGAGAATTCAAAGTTCTCCAAAAATCGTCATTTCCAAGTATGTAAAGGCTACCAAAAAGCATGAGATTGATCTCTCATGTGCCAATGTAGAGTTAAGATAGCAAATTCATATCTAGGAGCTTTACATTCTTAGGTATGTAAAGGCTGCCCAAAAGCATAAGATTGATCTCTCATGTGCCAATGTAGAGTTAAGATAGTAAATTCATACCTAGGAGCTTTGATGTATGAATTCTTGAAGGTTTTTGAGTAATTACTTTAAGTTCTTGAATGACTACTTTAAATTCTTGAATAATTATTTTAAATTCTTGCATACTAGCTTGAATTCTTATTTTAAATCTTTAAACAACAAATTTATATCATGAACTGATGATCATCATGTTTAAAGCTTACTGTATTTTTACCTTATTATATGATTATGACTTGATCCTTAAAATTAAGGGATGTCTAGAGCCTTAAGTGTCTGAGAATGATGTATGACTGAGTTTGAGTCCTGAATTGAGTGTGTCGATAACTGGGATAGCTGAAACTATTGTTGATATAGTTGAATGGGTATAATTCCCTTAGATTGGATATAAAATCTTGCCCGTAGAGGTTGGGTGATGAGGTTAATTGAAGGATTGATAGATTTATGGCATGTTGAGTCCTGGAGGAGTATTAGCATCGAAATGGGTAAGAGTGGTCCCACTCGAACCCATTAACTATGTGACCAGCGTAGGAGAGGATTGGACCGTGAAAGCGGATATTTCCTTTGCCCCGAAAGGGGACTTGACAGACTATTGGATCCACTGACAGACTCGTCCTTTACCTCGACATGGTACTGGATGGATGTGGCAATGACATTGCTTTGTTGTATCACTACCGGCTCATAGGTAGTGATTGTCGGTTATAGAAACTCCCAGATAGGTTTTATAATGATAGAACTCTGATGTGAAGTGAATGTTTGATACTTGATAGCTATTGAGATGATTAAACTGTTTCCTTTTTTCTTAGCCCGTTTTATATATAGTACATTCCATGTACTAACGGCCCTCTGGCGCTGTATCATTTTATGATGCAGATACTGTAGACCAATGATTTCAGCAGCCCGATCGTTGAAATTCAGAGTTCCCTATTCTTGACAGTGGTGAGTCCTCCCCAGCATTCGAAGGATATTGATATTTTTTATTGTTGGATAGTCTCTTTTTTCTCTTGATGTTTGGTAGCCATGGCCTATTATGGTACCACTTCAGACTATAATATAGAGGCTTCATAGACATAGATGTGGATGTTGATGTCGAGGGTTCTTTTCCCTTTCTCTTTCATTCTTTACATTTGAGATTTTTGTTTTCTTATGATAGACTGATGTTGATAGTATGAGCTCACTAATAGGATAGCATTTATATTCATTATATCATTTCTTTTCTGCTCATAAATTGACTAAACGATGGCAAAGAGACTGAGTGGTCCACTTGGGGGCTAGTAATAGTCTTCGAGTGCCTGGGCATGACAAACTTGGTATCATAGCCCAGAGTTCGAGTGTCCTAGGGAGTTTATGAAGCTGTGTCTAGTAGAGTTTTGTTTATGGGTGTGTTGTGCACCACACTTCATAAACAGGAGGCTATAGGACATTAGGAAGTGTTACCCTTTTTCTATGATTTGAGTTCGTGCTATAGAGTTAACTTATGAAATTATGCTTTTAACTTGTGTGTCTTACACTGACAAAAAATGCCGCCAAAGAGAACAACCATTCAAAGAGATGCCCTAGCTCCCATTGCTGAGAACACCCAATCGGAGGCTTCGATGTAGACTAAGACCAGGAGACGGGGACACCCCACTAGGACTGTTGAAGTCCCTAAAGTGCCCCCTGCTCAGCTTCAGCCAACTTCTATTACTGAGGAAGAATTCAGAGGAGCCATCATCATGCTAACTCAGTTGGTGGCCTCACAAGGGAACAACCAAGGTTCTCAGGCACCTAGTTCCGGATCGCAGGAGCCCTCTGCTGCAACCCAGCTCAGGAACTTCTTGAGGATGAATTCGCCAGTGTATATGGGGTTGAAGGTGGAAGAGGACCCACAGAATTTCATTGATGAGATGTACAAAGTCCTGAGGGCTATGCATACTACCGAGATTAAGGGAGTTGAGCTTGCATCCTACCAGCTGAAGGACGTGGCCAATGTGTGGTACACTTAGTGGGAGGGGAGTAAAGGGGAGGATGTGGAGCCTGCAGCGTGGGATGAGTTTGAAGCCACCTTTCTTGATCACTTTTTTCCTCAAGAGTTGAGGGAGGCGAAGGCGGATGAATTTGTGACTCTGAAACAGGGAGGGATGACTATGAAAGAGTATAACCTTAAGTTCATCAAACTGTCAAGGTATGCTCTCGAGATGGTAAAAGATATGAGGCAGAGGATGAGGAGATTTGTGTCTGGCCTAGTTAGACATATGCAGAGAGAATGTAAGGCGGCGTTGCTAATTCCAGGTATGGACATCTTCAGACTTGTAGTGTATGCTCAGCAGACAGAGAAAGATAAGAGGAGGGATAGAGAAGAGCATCTGAGCAGGAAAGCGAAGTCAGCAGGACATGAGCCTACCCCGCAAAGATAGACTAGAGGTGATAAATCTTATTTTGAGAAGAGATCATCACATCCGGCACCATCTGCAGTAAGTGCCATGCAGCCAACCAGGTATGATAAGAAATCTCAAGGTCATCAGAATTTCAGGACCAGGCGCTCAATCGTAGGCCAGTGTGATTGAGGGTATACGGGGAAAGCCACTTTGCAGCAAGTGTAGTAAGCTTCATTTGGGTGAGTATCGTGTGGCCAAGGATGTGTGTTATGCTATTGGTCAGGCTGGTCATTTCAGCTATGAGTGTCCGAAGAGGAGGCGAGGGGAGGGGAGCAGCAGAGCTCAGTTTTTGATAGCACCTCCAGTAGGTAGTTAGCAGAGGGGTGCTACTACTACGGGTACAGGAAGTGGGACAAACCGTCTTTATGCTATGGGTAACCGTTAGGAATAGGAGGTTCCACCAGATGTTGTCACGAGTATGCTTTGTGTCTTTACTTATAATTGTTATGCCTTGCTTGATCCGAGTGCCACGTTGTCTTTTGTAACCCCTTATATGGCTAGAAATATTGGTATCCTTCTCGAGTGTTTACTTGAGCCCTTTTCTGTCTCTACTCCTATTGGTGAGTTTATCCTAACTGAGAGAGTTTACAGAGATTGTGTGGTATCTATTTATCATAGACACTATTTAGCTGATTTGATAGAGTTGGAGACGGTTGATTTTGATGTAATAATGGGCATGGATTGACTTCATGCTTGTTATGCTTCTGTTGACTATAGAACCCGAATTGTTAAGTTCCAATTTCCTAATAAACCTATCTTGGAGTGAAAAAAGAGTTCTGTTGCCCCTAAGGGTAAGTTCATATCCTATCTTAGAGCTAGAAAGTTGATATCTAAGGGTTATATTTACCACCTCGTGTGAGTGAAGTCTGATGATGTTGAGTCTCCCACTCTTGAGTTAGTCTCGATAGTGAATGAGTTTCCCGAGGTCTTTCCTGATGATCTTCCTAGAGTCCCTCCCAATAAGGAGATTGACTTTGGGATTGATGTTCTTCCCAAGACTAAACCAATCTCAATTCCACCCTATAGGATGGCTCCCGCGGAGTTGAAATAATTGAAAGAGCAATTGAAAGACTTGTTAGAGAAAGGTTTCATAAGGCTTAGTGTCTCATCTTGGGGTGCTCCTGTCCTATTCGTGCGTAAGAAAGATGGGTCTTTGAGGAATCATGATTTTTTTTAATCTTTGAATATAATTTTTCAAATCAGAATTTAAAATTTTGAATTATTTAAAATTTTCTACAACCCATTGATATCAGTAACTCAAAGAAAATTGTAAACAAAATCAAATCAATATTAATGTTAATAAACAATCAAATATTTTATTTATGATTAAAATAAATGAAATAATTTTATCAATTACTATATATGTTAGTCCTTATTTGAAATAATTATAACACAAAAAAAAGTTAATGTGTTATTCAAACTTTCAAAGAGTTATAAATATCTCATTAACAGTTAATTTTTTATTTGAAATATCTATTTTTTAAAATTACATAATTTTTCTCTTGCAAAAACTTCTGTTGTATTGATGTGGACTAATTATTGGAGAACTAGATATAATTTTATTTACTTGATTATATTTTAATAAAAATTAATTATAAAATTTTGAATTCGTGCTTGGTTACTACTATATTGTAAAATTCATGCTGTGAAATTATCAAATAAAATTTTGGAGTTGATAAAATATTCATTTGTAATTAATATTAGCATAAAATTTAATTATCTCCTTCAATGAAGAGTTTTTTTTTTTTTTTTAAAGTACATTTTTAAAGTTATTCACTAAGAATCTAAACATAATTATTTTTTTTCTTTTTGTGTGTATATGTGGATAGTGGGAGGGGGCCCAGGGGGAGGGGGATATGCGTATGTTCAAAACATAATTTATATTGTATAATAATAAAAAAGTTAGTATAAAAAGTAAAATTATAAAAATACTTACAGATTATATATTATTCTTTAAATAAAAATAAATAATCATATGACACAAAAGACTTATCATCTTTTTTGATATTCAAAAAGTTTTCTTTTAATAAGTCAAACCGTTTGGGAAATAGAGAAAAGTTAATGTTGCTTTGGAGGAAGTAGGGAAAAAACACATCCAAAATGTAAAAGATGGGTATTATAGACTTTCTACTTTTGTGGATCAATTTGGGCCAATTTATTTTGGGTGAAATAGCATTTTCCGAATAGAATATTGGGGTCTAGGTTTAGGAGGGAATGAGGAGGATGAACAAGGTAATAATAATAACTTTAATTAGTTATATAATTATGTTGTATGTGGCTTTTTCAGAATGTCTTATTATTAAGTATACTCATGTTTACTTTGATTTACTTCTATTTAATGATTTTTTTTAATTTTAAACATTTTCTCTATTCATATCTAGTCGTCAAATTTTAATTTGTGCTAGGGGTGGGCGTTCGGTTCAATTTTAGTAAATTTTGATTTGATTTGGTTCGATCTTTTCAAGTTCAGTTCAATTTTATTTGGTTTTTAAAATGATTTTTCGTGCAAACTAATGAAAAATAAAATAAGAACAAAATCAAAGTATAAGACACTTAAAAGCTTAAAGTCATGTTAAGTGATGATGTGCTTCCCTGAAACACTTATTGTGCTTAAAAAATTATATTCATCTTTGCCAAAAACTTGCGCCTCCAAGTATTGCTTCGATGCGTGGCCGATGAGGGAGGCTCCAGAAGGAGAAGAAGCGGACTCTCACACCCCTGGGAAGGTACTCTAGACGTAATCGGCACTCGGAGACTATTGTTAGTCCCCAAGTAAACCACTTGGCCTCATCACATTCATTCATTCATACAT
>DF360323.1:45437-60638 GCA_000787875.1 Solanum virginianum | reverse complement strand
TGTGTAACATACTCTTTTCATTATCCTATTGTCTTGTATGATTATCTACATATCACATGCTATAAATACAGCCCTAAAGCTCCAATATTGTTACTACTAAAAGAATCATCTCAAAGGTAATTGAAAGGTAAACTATATTGCTTATTGATAGGTGGTAACCCGAGGGGTGGAAGAATCACCTAGCCAGGGTCGATCTTATTGCGAGGGCTAGCCCAAGGGGTTAAAGGAAAATCCTAACCAGGGCCGATCCTGATATAGATTTACAACTGATTAGCAGGTCATTTGTATTACATGTTGTGCACAGATTATACAGTAAAGGTAAAGTAATAAAAAGAACATAAAATACATGATCCCACAATATAACTAAAGGTTGACTCTTACCCTACATCGGTGCATAGTTTTATTTGAGTTGTTACTTCATATACAGTATTTCATGCCTTACATATTCAGTACATTACCTCATACTGACATCCCTTACGATGGACCTGCATTTCATGCTGTAAGTACGGGTGCTAGTAAATCTCCCCAGTAGGAGTACAGGATATCCAATTGTGGTTACCAAGCTCCAGGTTGCTTTGAAGCTTTGTGTGTCTCGAGCTTATGTTTTTATGTTGTACAGTTAGTCAAGGCAGGGCCTGTCCCAACCCTTATCAGATACTTTTACTTATCTAGAGGCTCTGTAAACTATGTAAATTAAAATGTGGTCATGTCTCGTACTTTAGACAACGTGGCCCCAACGACCTAGTCATATGCATTTCCTTTTGGCTTGTTATTACTATTTACTTTCTTAAAGGCATATTGAATGTAGAAATCCCTTATAGTATGTATAGAAAACACATGGATATAGGTTGGTTCTTCCGAGCCTTATCAACAACAGGTGTTAGTCCGTCCTAACGGGACTTTGGGCGTGACACTTATTGAATTATTTATGGTAGATTTTGATATCATCCTTGGTATGGACTAATTGCATGCCACTTCTGCCACCATAAATTAAAGAAACCATAAAGTTAAATTCCAAATTCCTAATGAACCCTTGTTTGAGTCGGAAGGGCAAGATTCTCTGGTAAAAGGTAGGTTTATATCATATCTTAAAGCTTGTAAGATGATATCTAAAGGGTGTACCTATCATATGGTTAGGGTCTGAGATATATCTTCTAAGGTTCCCTCTCTTGAGTCAGTTCCTATAGTCAATAAGTTCCCCGATGTGTTTCCCAAAAGTCTTCCCAATATTTCTCCCAAAAGGGAAACTAGTTTTGGCATAGACCTCCTTCCCAATGCCAAACCTATCTCTATTCCACCTTATAGGATGACAGTAACAGAGTTGAAAGAGTTTAAGGATCTGTGGAAAGATTTATTGGAGAAGGGATTTATTAGGCCTAGCAAATCTCCATGGGGTGCTCCTATTCTGCTTGTAAGGAAGAAGCATAGGTCACTCTGAATGTGCATTGACTATCATCAACTCAACAAGGTCACCATTAAGAATAAGTACCCACTTCTGAGGATAAATGATTTATTTGACCAACTACAAGGAGCTAGACATTTTTCTAAAATTGACCTTTCTTTTGGGTATCACCAGTTGCGGGTTAGGGAAAGTGATATTCCTAAGACAACTTTTAGAACAAGGTATGGGCACTATGAGTTTTTAGTGATGTCTTTTGGATTGATAAATGCGCCGACTATATTTATGGATCTTATGAATCGGGTCTTCAAACCCTACCTTGATATTTTTGTTGTGGTGTTTATTGATGACGTATTAGTCTACTCCCAAAGTGAGAAGTAAAATGAGGAATATTTGAGAACAGTTCTTCAAACTTTGAGAGATGAGAAATTGTATGTGAAATTTAGCAAGTGTGAATTTTGGATGAAAGAAGTTTCTTTCCTTGGCCATGTGGTGACTGATAAAGGTATTATGTAGACCCAAGGAAGACTGAGGCGGTGTGAAATTGGCCTAGACCCTTAACTCCATCTGACATAAGGAGTTTTTAGGTTTGGCAGGTTATTACCGACGGTTTGTAGTAGGGTTTTCTTCAATCGCAGCCCCTTTGACCAAATTGACCCAGAAAAATTCCATGTTTGTGTGGTCTGAAGAATGTGAGAAGAGTTTCTAGACATTGAAAGAATGTGATCTGAAGAATGTGAGAAGAGTTCCCACTTCCAGATAGTTTGGATGGTTTTGTGGTATATTGTGATGCATCTAGGGTTAGGTTGGGTTATGTGTTGATGCAAAATGGTAAGGTCATAGCTTATGCTTCTAGATAGTTCAAAGTGCATGAGTGTAATTATCCAACTCATGACCTTGAATTGGCAGTGGTAGTGTTTGCTATAAAAATTTGGCGTCACTATCTCTATGGGGTTCACGTAGATGCATTTACCGATCACAAGAGCTTACAGTATGTGTTCACCGATATTGACTTTAATATAAGGCAATGAAGATGGCTTGAACTTCTCAAAGACTATAATATCAGTGTCCACTACCATCCTGGTAAGGCCAATATGGTGGCCAATGCTTTGAGTAGAATAACCATGGGTAGTATGAGTCATGTTAAGGGTGAAAAGAAAGAGTTGACAAAGGAAGTCCATCAGTTGGCTAGATTGGGTGTTAGGTTGGAAGGTGCTAATGATGGTGGCATATTTTTTCATGATGGGTCTCAATCTTCTTTGATTGTTGATGTTAAGTCAAAATAAGACCCTGACCTTACTTTGATTGAATTGAAGAAATTAGTTTAACAAAAAAAAGTGGAGGTTTTCTCACAAGGGGCAGATGGTGTCCTTAGATACCAAGGGCAGTTATGTGTGCCATATGTAGATGGATTGAGAATCTTGATCTTACAAGAGGCTCATAATTCATCTTACTCCATTCATCCGAGTTGCACCAAAATGTATTGAGATTTGAAGGAAGTCTATTGGTGGGTAATATGAAAAAGGGCATAGATAAGTTTGTTGCTGAGTGTCCAAATTATCAGCAAGCCAAAGTTGAGCATCAAAGGCCCGACGGGCTAGCTCAAGACATAGAAATCCCAACTTGGAAGTAGAAGGAAATCAATATGGACTTTATTATTGGATTACGTCAGACTAAAAAACAATATGATTCAATTTGGGTAATTGTGGATCGTATGACCAAATCAGCTCATATCTTGCCGGTTAAGACTTCATATAGTGCTAAATATTATGCAAGGTTATATATTCGTGAGTTAGTCCGGTTACATGGTGTTTTTATATCAATATTATCAGATCGTAGACCTAAATTCACTTCTTATTTTTGGAATGCATTCCAATAATGTTTGGGTACCAAAGTTAAGCTGAGTACCGCATTTCATCCTCAAACGGATGGTCAAGCTGAAAGGACCATTCAAACATTAGAGGATTTGTTGGGAGCATGTGTCTTGGAATTTAAAGGTAATTGGGATGATCACTTACCTCTTATTGAATTTGCATATAACAATAATTATCATTCTAGCATCGAGATGGCTCCATTTGAAGTTCCTTATGGTAGGCAACGTAGATCACCAGTTAGTTGGTTTGAGGTTGGTGAAATGGTATTATTAGGATCGGAGTTGGTCTTGGAGGCTATGGAAAAAGTGAGGATGATATGAGACAGATTGAGAGTGGCTTAAAGCTGACAAAAGTCATATCCGGATATGAGGAGGAGAGGTCTTGAATTTGATGTGGGAGATTGGGTATATCTCAAAGTTTCACCTATGAAGGGTGTTGTTTGTTTTGGCAAAAAGGGCAAGTTGATCCCAAGATTTGTGGGTCCTTACAAAATTTTAAGAAGGGTTTGAAAGGTATCTTATGAGCTTGAGTTGCCTAATGAGATGGAGTTGGTTCACCCTATTTTTTATGTATCTATGTTAAGGAAGTGCATTGGTGATGCAAGTTCTATGGTTCCATTGGATGTTGTGAAGGTTGGAGAAAATTTGACTTATGAAGAAGTACCGGTACAAATTTTGGATCGACAAGTCAAGAGGTTGAGAAATAAGGATGTGGTATCCGTCAAGGTGCTTTGGAGGAACCAGCATATGGAGAGTACTACATGGGAAGCTGAAGCAGACATGATGAAGAAATATCTCTATCTTATCCCAACTAATCAAGCCTAAGGTTTAGGTAATGCTATTCCTCGAGTTCTAATTCCTCATTTTGTACCATTTTGTCATTGTTAAAATTATTAAGCATGCATAATTATTTTGATGTTACTTTATGATATTTGTATAAGTTTTGCATGATAATAAGCCCTATTTTACATCTTGACATGTTAAGTTCTTAGTCACTATTTTAGTTCCTATTCATTCAAACTACTCTTGTCTCATTTGGGGACGAATGATCCCAAGGGGGAGATATTGTAATGCACCAAGTGTTTTAAAACCCATACTTGTGTGAAAAATAATGTTCAAGTGAATTTCTATTGAGTTAAGTAAAATTTGATATGAAGGTTATATTAGCGATTAGCTTGATTTTGTTATGTGATTGTTGAGGTGGTCTTAGAAGGATGGTTGGTTTATCCTTGGTATAATATTTTGGGGGGCAATGTTATATGAAGTTAAGACTAAAGATGAAGTTTGGTTTGCATTTGGAATTATTCGAAATGAAGGTATATGTGAAGGATGCGTAATTGACTTGTTTTTTGCCATTGTTCCGTGGCTTGCATGGGACGTCTTTGGCATAACCTTAGCATGACTTGGGGCTTTACCATACCATGCCATAGCACCATGAGAAAGGATAATGCTACCATGCCTAGGTCTCATGCCCACTCCCTTGTGTTTGGCATCTTTCTTCTTTTTAAAAAGTGAGTCAAAAAGGCTTTGTGCACCATATAATTTCATGTCCTTTTCTCCGTACATTTTTGATCACTTTTTAATGATTAAATGACCCTTTTAACCTCTCAAAATCAGTATAAATACCCCCTCTACTTAGTCTTTACATAACTCTTCAAAGAAACCAAATCCCCTAACCTACATTGCTCTCCCAAAACTCTCTCCACACTTAGGCTAAGTATTCTTCAAGATATCCACCAAGTCTCTTCATCTTCTCAAGGCTAATCAAGCAAGATATGTGGGTTTTATTCTTGGTTTCCTTTCAACCAAGAAGTCTTCTTCGAAAACTAAATTTTGAATTACAAATTTTTCAATCTTGATTTATGTATAATTGTATACTAGTTGATAGTTGCTTAAATTATGGTTATTCATACATCTTATGAATTATTTATGTATATTTATCAAAGTTTTAATTCAAGCATTTAAGATTTGCATTATTTAATCTAGTATGTATTTTTCAAGTCTTAGATACACAAATGAGTTATTATGATTTTTATCCTAAATGTTCCTATGATTATTGTAACTTTGTTTAAATATCAAATTCATGATTTTAAGGTTATTGAACCAGTCCCCAAACGTGATTTAAGTTGAGTTATGAACTTTGGATATTTGTCTTTCATGGTATTACATGAACTTATGATTTTGAACAAATATAAGAGAATACAAATATGAAATGATGTTAGGTGACTTAAGATACATTCCATTTTGTTTTGAATCTTTTTTAAGGAGCTATTCTAAGTACAAGTTTGAAAATGATTCTTTTGACAAGTTAAGACTTTACAAACTAAATTAAGTTTTGATTATTTCGATTATGTATTGTCCGTTTTCGTGGGAATTTGACTTAGCACCGAATGAGTTAGGAGTGGGACTCGACCTAAGGGGTCTTATATAAAGCTTCTAATCTCATAACTACGTGCCACTTTAGGATATTTTGATTATGCCTTTTTAGGCTTTTTGACTAGTGGATCCATCTAGTATTTTCGTTTCTAGAGTTATACCCTGACAAGTTGACTCACTCTTTGGCAGTGTGGAGTATGACATCGGTATTCCATATTATAGCTCATATGGTTTTGTGGGTTATGGTATTATTCCCACACTTATTTGCTTGTGTGCTTCTCTATACATTTTCATGGCACTACATTACGCTTTACTTTGGAACTGAATATATTGTTTAAGCTTGGAGTTTTTCATATTGGGTAAGTATTCTTTGCCATTATATTTACATGTTGCATAGGATACCCACATACTTAGTACATTCCAAAGTTGTAACCGCATTTTTGCCTTCATGCTATAATCATGTAGGGATAGGTGATCTACCTTATCCTCCTCCATTTGGCTAGATTGCTCGTGAAAACTTTGAGCTTTAGTGAGTTCCCATTCATCGGGAACAGAACCCTTATCTTCAAGCTTTGCTTCTGTTATTCAGATATTTGATATACTTTCATTTTGACTTAGTATTGAGGGGCCTAAACTTGTATTCTTGGCTCTGTTTATTGTCATTGTTTAGAGATGTGTCTGGACCATTGCTATAGTTGGTATGTTTTAAACTATTTAACTTATGCTTTCGCTTATGATTACAAGTTTTTCTTTAGTCCCATTCCCTATATTTCATCATCTAGTTGTCATTTATCATTTAAACCTATAATGTGCAATTATGATTTAAGAGGCTTGTTTGGGGGCCTTCGAGTTCTCATTCGCTATGTTACACCTAAGCCCTAGGTTTGGGTCATGATAGAAAAGATATTCAAAGACCCTTAATTTGATAGGTAGTGAGTCATATAATTCCTTATGCGATGAGAGATATAGGCATTTGAAGTTTACCCCTACTCATATCAAACTTAGCCAATAGGAATATTTTTGAACTTGACTTAGCCTTAGAGGTTGCTTATGACCCCAAACCACATATGATATACTTTTAATAATTAGTAAAGGACTTTAATATAAATAACTTAGAAGTGTAATGATTCCCTAGTTCAGAGCCTTAATTACAAAAATGTTGGCTTGAAGCATGACCTGAAGTCTGGTTTAGGGGGGTAACTTACGACCTATAAGTGGATATATAGCCCTTAGGTTTCGTTCTTAAAATAGAACTTCAAGAAGGGAAAAAGTTTCTAAGTGTGGAGTAACCCATGGACCAAGTGATGACATGTAGATTACCTTACGGCTCATAGATAGTTTCATGAGTGGGACCCTAGAGATGAAGGGAATTTGAAGTTATCAGACAGCCCGTGGAGTAGCATATGGCCCAAAATATGTGTCTGTGGTTTTGTGTCTAGCAAAGTTAGTTTTCAGGAAATTTTAGATGTGTTATCGGATGAAGGGACTTTTGGCCTGTGGATTAACTTACGACATAATCAAGGTCATGTAGGTCGATTCTGATAGTTTAAATGAGGTGCAATTTTGTCATTTTAGTCTTTTCAATTTCTAAACTATGTCACTTTAGGGACGGGAAAGGGACCCTAAATCAACCTTTAAGCCCTAAGAAGCTCTCATTCTCCTCATATTTCAACTCTAAAAATTCTCTAAGGCAAAAGGCTCTCAAGAACAAGGATAGGATTTCCAAGGTTTCTTTCTCAAAGGTTTCAATTTCATTTCTCGCGAGTTCCCAAGCCCCAAGGTATGGGTAACCTTCGGCCCATAAAGTTCCTTATTAAGCATTTTACCTTTTCATTAAGTTCCTCAAGTTAATATGCATGCATATGATGATTTCATGATATTTATGTTATTAAATGATACTTATAAAGTCCAACAACTATTTTGCTATGTATATACACATGCATATTTGACTAATGATGATGATTTGATGATGGATTTTGATGTGATAAAGGTTGGGCGTTTTCGATGTTACTTTAAAAGAGAATTTTTGTATGACTTATGTAATTTATAATTGTTCCATGTTGAAGCCTAAACCACCTAGTTTTCAAGTAAAATTTCTACAAATTACGATTATGATTAGGGCATTAATGAAGAGCTTCAATATTAAGTTAATCAAAGATATGAGTTTGATGATAATTTCTCTAAAAGATGTTTAAGAAAGGTCCTCAAGATGAAAGAACAATTCTCGCTTAGTGGTTCCTAACTTTGAGCTACTCCTATGATTTCTACTTATGATTCTATGTTGAAATATAAAGATTTTCATAAGATGACTTAGCATTAAATGTGATATTTGTGTGGGATTCGATAAGGGAACCTTAGAAGCAACCCTTTGTCATATTAACTATGTGTAACCATAGTAGCCCTTGTGGGCTAGGCTAGTGGATTCACGTAGGTCGTCTATGTTATTATGATGCATGCTAAGTTGACGGAGCTCCATCCGACAAGTGGTCTCCCTGTGCTAACTAGGGGGTTATGTTGGATTCCATGTAGTAGCTCACATGGTCTTATATGTCGGTTAAGGTATATTCCCACAAGCCTTATGATTTTATGTTATGTTTTCACTATATGTTCTTTCTTATGCATTTTCTTATATTGACCTTGAGCCATATTCCTTGTGTATGCTTAAGCTAACCTTATGTTTCTTTTATCATATGTATACTTATATGTTATGTTTAATAATGATGGCATTATAATTTCGTCCATGCATTGCATCTAACGTACTGTCACGACTTGGGCCTAGGGCCTAGGGCCTAGGGCCTAGGAGTGACATGGCGAATGGGAACTCAAGAATCCCCAAACAAGCCTCATAGGATCCGTATACACGTCATCAGTTTGGAAGCACATAATTAATTAACAAGCACATAGTTCTAAGTGAAATGGGGATCTGGACTCAAGTTATTGGGATGTCATCAGAAAAGGGAGTTGCATGGATTCATGTAGCTCATAGCACATAAGAACTAAGGGGTGAGTAAGTATGACTCACGCTATGGGGATAAAAGGGACTTAGGACTTTCAACATTCCCACATCTCTTCATAAGCATTACACAATAGCACCAACAAGAGATAGACATAAATATAGCCTCTATAAGCAATAGACATACACATAACAAGTCCGTACGTAGAGTTTTCATGATGTCCAACAATTCCTCTAGTTTATAGAATAGGCCGGGGGCCAAGATATGTCCTAATCTTACCCTCAAAGTAAAGACATAAGTGAATATAACATAATAGTTAGATTGAAGGTGGGTCTTGTCCTTGGAGTAAAGGACTCACCACTAGCAAGTTCACAATCCAATCTAACTGTCAAGAGGTGGATGAAGATAGTCTCTGGTCCCTACATGGTTAGATCATGTATGCAAAAGTATGCGTTAATATGTTTGAATGTACTAAGTATCTGGGCATGCAAATGCTTATGAACAAATTAACTTGCACTCAATCTTAGATCACAAGAGCACATATATAGAAAGAAATATATATAAGAAAGAATGTAATATCAATATGCCATAAAATCCATGATGCATAAATGCCATAATACTTCAATATACGGGGATGTGACCTCAACCGACATTCCAAGAAAACTAATACTTGGAATTCCATTGTTCACCCTACACTAGAGGAAAAGGTGATTTACTTGCCAAAGGTACACCATACTTCTCCTTACGAGACTCCCATTTTAGAGCAGTAACCTTACCTTGTGAGCTCCCATTTCGATAAGGATTTTCATAACATAATCATCCCTTAAAGTGGCATAAACATGAACCTATGTTTGGCACATAGTTATGAGAAAGTAGTATTTATATAAGGACCCTTAGGTATAGTCGTCCTCTTCATTCTCATTCGGTGCCAAGTCATCATCCTATGAAAATACATATTGTAAGGACTCAAATTTTGTGAGACTTTATTGATGCTTAAATCATGTTTTTGTAGGCGTGATACCCATGAAAAATGCTTGTGTATGGCTTTGTGTGGCCTAAGAAGGTATTGAGGCTTAGTGCCCCTACAAGGAACTTCCCACTAGTCCTGGTCCTCACCATTAGCCGTGGAAGGGGCCCTTGGAAGGTGCCCCAGCCTTCCAGCCAAGAAATTGACTAAGATAGTCACCACATGGCCCTTGTACGAGCCCTGCAAGCCACCATGAGCCATGGTAAGGTTGTGCAACTCAGCGCAAGTTGTGGTGAGGTGTTTCGTGAAGACCTTATCCTAAAATGTGCTAAGTATAAAATTACCTTCTCGAAACTTTAGTCACTTGCATGGACCGTATGCCTTTGTAGGACTATATGCCTTTCGTAGGAGTAACCATGTCTGATATTTTGGCCAAAACCCTTAGCACCTACGGGAGAGCCAATTACTCTAGATGAATTCTGGACTACCATTGCCATGCTTTCGTAAGTGGTACCCATCCAGGCTAGGTAGACTAATCTACCTCCTCATGCTTCTCTGTGGTCCTCTGCACAGATCGTGGAGCCCTTCCACGGGACCCCTGGACTCCTTTTGAAGCTCATTTCATTAATGAATTTCTCATAATTTTGGTGATTCTTAAGGGTTGTTTGTGACTTTCTAATCTATCCTAAACCCATAAAAAGATCTATACTCCTCTATTATTATTCAAATTCATTCAATACACTTTGAATATTCAAATTCTCTCTTCTAAGAACTCCTCTCAAGTGTGCCATTGGAGATTTAGCTTGGCGCTCAAGGAAAGCTCTTCTTCTCAAATTAATTTATTCTTAATTCTTCTTAATTATCTAAGATATGTGGGATTGCTTCATGGTCCCTTTCAACCATGAAGATCCAAACACTTTTACTCTTTGATTTATGAAATTTAAGCTTACTATAAATATGGATCTGTTAAATTATTATTATTTGATTCAATTGAGATATGAGCTATGTTAATTGATGTTTTAAAATGAATTAAGCCCTATTATATTGAATTGCATTATTATTTTGAAGACTTGAATATGCATGTCCCCTTAAATGTTGATTTAGGCATGAGCAATCTCAAGTATGATTTAAATGTGAATTTTTTCATGGATTTACTTGAATTTCATATTATATTGTTGATTTAAGTATGAATCTCTATTCACCATGCTATTCTCTCATCATTCATGTTATATACATATATGAGCATTGAATTTTCATGAAGATTATGATATGGGATAAGACACAATTATGTTTATGAATATGCATTTAAGGAAAGTATGGTTATTTCATGACATGTGATCACATAATGTCTATAATATGGCTCTTTGAGCAATTATGGGTGTTTACACCAATATGTACAAGTATGCTGAGCTATTCATATGTATGAAAGTATAATATGATGTATGATTTAACTTTTTAGCCTAAGTATACATGATTATGAAGTATGTTTGGCTTTTAAGCCTAAGTATGCATTGAAAGGATTTGAAAAGACTTATGCCTATTTTAAAAGCACATATATGTATATGTATTCTCGTGGGATGATGACTTAGTACTAAATGAGATTGTAGGTGGGAGGGCTATCACCAAGGGCCCTTACTCTTTCCCATTAACAATGTATCAAACATAGGTTCATGTTTATGCCCCTATGTGGTGATTATGTTATAATGATGAAAATTCCTTGCTGAAATGGTGTGTCCTATAAGATAAGGTTGCTCTCCAAAATGGGAGGCCCGTAAGGAGTAGGGTGTACCCTTATCAAGTAGATCCCCCTTTCTTTGATTAGGGTGTACATCAGAATGCCAAGTAATAGCTTTCTTGGTCTCTTTTACATCGATTGAGGTCACATCCCCGCTATGTTTGAAGCATTATGGCATTGCATATATACTTCTTTCTATATATGTGCCCTCGTCATCTAACATTGAATTTGGATTTAATGAGTTCATATGCATTGCATGCTGCATACTTAGTACATTTAGACGTACTAACACATACTTTTTATCTACATGATCTAGCTATGTAGGGACCGGTGACTATCATCATCCACCTATTGATAGTTAGCTTGGATTGTGAGAGATTGCTTGTGGTGAGTCTTATCATCCAAGTACAAGCCACCTTCTATTTACCTATTATGATATTTCCACTTATGTCTTTACTTTGAGAGTAAGCTTGGGACATATCTTGGCCCCCGTCCTATTCTATGACTTAGAGGCATTGTTGGACAATATGTAAATTCCATGTGCGATTACTCATATGTCGAGCTGTTTGCTTATGGAAATTATGATTATGGCTACCTTTTGATGTTGGTGAGATGATGATATGTTGTTGATGAGATGTGAAAATATGGAAAGTCCTAAGCCCCTTCTATCTCTATAGTATGAGTTTTACTTACCCACCCTCTAGTTTTTGTGTACTATATGCTATGTGGATCATACTAACCCCTATCCCTATCACATCCTCATAGTATGAGTCATACTTTTCCATCCCTTAGAACTATATGTTTATTGCTTTATTATGTACTTCTAAACAAATGATATCTATGTAGATGCTATAAGGCTTGTCTGAGGACTCTTGGATTCCCATTTGCCATGTCACCACCAGGCTCGAGTCGTGACAAGCTTGGTAGTAGAGTAGTAGGTTTATAAATGATCCTTAGATTCTAACATGCCACGTCAAGTAGAGTCCTATTCATGGGTGTAAAGTGCACCATACCTATGAGTGGGAGGCTATGATGGCGTTTTAGGAATTATCTCACTTTTTCATGTCTTATGTCATGCTTTAGACCGTGTCTTAAGACTTCCTAAATTTGACAATGTCCTTGGTACCTTACAGAAGATGCCTTCCAGAAGAGCTCAAGGTAGGCCCCAATCAATGAGGATCAAGTCCCTCAAGAGTCTACGGGAGAGCCAATTACTCTAGATGAATTCTGGACTACCATTGCCATGCTTTCGTAAGTGGTACCCATCCAGGCTAGGTAGACTAATCTACCTCCTCATGCTTCCACTCCTACTACTACGGTGAGAGATTTCACCTGGATGAATCCTCCGGAGTTTTATGGGTCCTAAGTTGATGAGGATTCTCAAGACTTAATTGATGAACTCTCTAAGGTGTTGACTATTATGGGGGTGACTTCAGAAGATAAAGCTAAGCTAGCTGCCTATCAATTGAAGGATATGGCTCAAGTATGGTACACCCAATGGTTGATGGAGAGGATTGGTGATAATGGGGTTGGTTGGAAAGAGTTCAAGTTTGCTTTTCTGGACTATTTCTTTCATCTTAAGCTTAGGGAGGCCAAACTGATAGAATTTATTAACCTCAAACAGAGTGGTATGAGTGTGAGTGAATATTTTCTCAAATTCATAAAGCTCTCAAAGTACGCTCCTATGCTAGTGGCTGACCCCCATGCAAGAATACACAAGTTTATTTCTAGGATCTTTGATTTGGTTGTGAAAATATGCACATTTATAGGATCATAACTTATGGTTAATAAATAGAAGGGGAAAAGCTCAAGCAAAGAAGGGTGAATGATTCCAAGAGAGCCTGTTATGATGGTGGGTCTCCACCTCTAAGGGTGGTGGTGGTTATGGTCACTTTCAACAAGGTCAAGGTTCTAATGCATGGGTCATGAATGCTAGGGTGCTTTCTCCCAATATGCAGATTAGAGGTTGGCCAATGCTTCCTCGGTGTGATAAGTGTGGGAATAATCACTGCGGTAGATGTTAGGATGACTTAGGTGCATGTTTCAGGTGTGGTGATATAGCCACAGGGTTGCTAATTGTCCTGAAGCTACCAAGAAGGGTTAGGGTCAAATGACTCACGCTGACTAAGTCCAACCAAGGGTTCCTCAAGGTGGTGCACTCGCAAAAACAACAGGTTCTATGTTTTGCATGCTCAATAGGAAGTAGAGGAGACTCTGAATGTAGTAATTGGTATGTTAAAAGTAATTGCTTTTAATATTTGTGCTTTGCTTAAACTAGGAGCAAATTTATCTTTTGTGACTCCTCTTCTAGCTGTTAAATTTTGTTTGAGTCCTAAAATCTTGAGGGAGCCCTTTTCAGTCTATACTATCGTGGGTAAGTCTATTATTGCCCAAAGAGTTTATCGGGGTTGTCCTATCTGTATTTTGCATGAAGTCCTTCTGCGTGATCTTGTGGAACTCGGATGTTTAGTATTGATATTATTCTCAGGATGGAATGGTTGCATGCTTTATATGCCTTTATAGATTTTAGAACTTAAGTCAAATTCCAACTCCCGGATGAGCCCATTCTTGAGTGGAAAGGTAGTGATTCTACTACCAAGGGTCGGTTTATCTCTTACCTCAAGGCCTAAAAGATGATTTCTAAAGGGTGCATGTATCATATTGTGAGGGTTAGATATGTGGTTTCTGAGTCACCCACTCTTAAATCAATTCCAGTGGTTAATGATTTTCTAGGTGTTTTCCCTGAAGATTTGCCCAGTATTCCTCCCGAAAGGGAAATAGACTTTGGCATGGATCTCCTTTCGAATACTCAACCTATTTGCAATCCTCCTTATCGTATGACATTGGCTGTGTTAAAGGAGTTTAAAGATCAATTGAAGGACTTATTGGAGAAAGACTTGGGGTGCTCCAGTGTTATTCGTAAGAATGAAAGATAGATCTCTTCGGATGTGCATCGATTATATGTAATTGAATAAGGTAATCATCAATAATAAATACCTGTTGCCAAGTACCGACAACTTATTTGATCAACTTCAAGAAGCTACCCACTTCTCACAGATTGACCTCTGTTCTGATTATCATCAATTAAGGGTGAGGGAGTGTGATATTCCCAAACTGACCTTTTGAACTAGATATGAGCATTTTCAATTTATGGTGGTGTCATTCAGTTTAACTAATGTTATATCTATGTATATGGATCTTATGAATTGGGTGTTCAAACCATTTCTTGATAGTTTTTTGGTTGTCTTCATTGATGATATTCTGATTTATTTCCAAAGTGAGTGGGAGCATATGGATCATTTGAGGTTAGTTCTCCAGATTTTGAGGGAGAAACAATTATATGCCACGTTCAGCAAATCTAAGTTTTGATTGGGTGAAGTAGGTTTTCTTGGTCATGTGGTATCCAATGATGGTATTAAGGTTGACCCAAAGAAAACTGAGGCCATAAAGAATTAGCGTAGACTATTGACTCCTTTGGATATTCAAAGTTTTCTTGGGTTGGCTGGTTACTAGAGGAGATTTGTTGAAGGTTTCTCATCCATTGCATCTCCAATCACCCAGTTGACTCAAAAGAAGGCCAAGTTTATATTGTCAGATGAGCGTGGGAAGATTTTCAGACTTTGAAAGATCGACTTACATCGGCTCCTATTTTGACTTTGCCGGATGGCTTAGATGAGTTTGTGGTGTATTATGATGCTTCTCAGATTGGGTTGGGTAGTGTGCTCATGCAATATGGTAAAGTGATATCTTATACATCAAAACAATTAAAGGTGCATGAACAAAATTACCCGACTCATGATCTTGAGTTAGCGGTTGTGTGTTTGCTTGGAAAATTTGGAGACACTATTTATATAGGGTTCATGTTTATTTGTTCACCGATCACAAGAGCTTGCAATA
>DF360323.1:23452-45377 GCA_000787875.1 Solanum virginianum | reverse complement strand
CACAAGAGCTTGCAATATGTGTTCATTGATGTCACCCAAGCTACACCTCCTTTTTGAAGGTTAAAGCGGTCATTGTCAAGATATATAACCTAACTAAGGTTAGGGTCGAACCCACAAGGAATATGGTAGAATTAGAGCAATTCTAAGCAATACGAGTTGATTTACCTACTTATATCCCCAAAGGTTTTTTTTCTAAAACTGTAGAAAGAAATCCTAAACTAAGACAAGTGTATCAAACCAGTAAGAAGAGTAACTAGGGTATTGTGTTCCTCATGATTCTCTAACTTGATATTACCAGATAATCACATTCTTTTCTAGTATGTAGCATGCAGAACGGTAAGTTAAGTTTTACCAAACCCTTTGATCCCAATGAAAGGTGAATTTCACTATGTGATTTGATCCATCCCCGTAGTGTGATATTATTAACCCTTACCTATTATTCTAGTCAACCTCCCTTTGGTCCAGTTTGGTTGATTAGATGAGAAACATCAATTAAATTCTATTAATTAATCTCTTTTCCTATTCATTACTACTTTGATCTAGTCCGTAACATTAGAGAGTTCTAACATTGGCCACCATTAAAAAGCAATCAAAACAAAGATAATTAATTAATGCATGCATGCACACTTTCTAAGAATTAAGAATTATCCAGTTTTACCTTGTTAGTTCTTCAAGGTTCCCACAACCCTAGTGTGGATTTAGCTTTCATTATCATTGTAGATGCAAGAATCATGATATTGAAAAATATAATTAAGTTCTTACAAGAATGAAATTAAGAGCAAGAAATCCAAGCTCTTCAATCAAAATCACAAGTACAAATTAAGATCACAAAATATTGGTTTCCAAGTGTCTCACAATGTTTCTCACGTTCTCTACTGACTCTTTCTGGTTGCACACCAAAAAATAACCTGAAAATACCTATTTATAGTGTTTAAAATACAAAACTAAATCAAAATAGGAGAATTGAGTTTGGCAGGCTCTACGACCATCTCTACAGGTCGTATAAAGTTCTACGGCCTGTAGTCAGGGCTTCGTGGATTTCATCTTCAATTCTGAGGTTGACTTCTATGAGACTTAACTACTGGTCGTATAAAGAGTTACAAATTGTGAAGGGTTTCATCTGATGACTTTTCAGCAACTCCCCACTTTCTGATCCTCATGGTACGACACAATATCAACAATTCTTACAAAGTTTTATGGCTTGTCTACATGTTCGTAGATTCAACTTCAGAAAATCTCCCCTTCACTAGATTTTGCTGCGAAACTAACTCTACGACCTGTGGAAACTTGTATGGCCCGTAAAGGGTGTCATGGAATAGCAAAAATGCCAACTTCTATTCACTTAGCCCAAAATCAAGCCAAACCCTATAATCCTGCAAAGCAAACATAAAAACACATCAAATCTACTAATATCGCTTTGAGAACACATAAAATTCTAAGTTTTAAGCATAAAAAAGTGTTATATTTTGACAGCACATCAACACCCTCAACTTAAAATTATTGTTTGTCCTCAAGTGACAGACTCAATCTACATAAGCAGTATAGTAGCCACCCTCAAGGTGAACGATACCAACCTATGAACCAAGACCACTATTGGTAGCCATCCTCAACTTAAGCTTTTTGCCTCAGTCAAGGTGCACAATATTCAAGGAAGGACTAGGGCCAATTTTAGAATTTTACATTCAACAAGGCTAGGTAACTAGGGTTTTTACAAAGCAAAGGATACATGCAAGGCTCAAACATTGTGATAAAGGGATACATTACACATTTGGTTGGTTATTCAGGCCAAGAGGACTAATATTAACAATGGCCTAAGATCCTTTCCTAACCAACTAACCTACAGTCTAAGCTAGAATAACAGGGAAAGTTCTGAACTGAAATACAACATAAGAATTTAGCAAAGAAAGCTCACGAAGACTCTGACTCTAACTCATCATCTGAACTGAAATACAACATAAGAATTTAGCAAAGAAAGCTCACACACATCTGACACTGATTACACTATTAGCAAAGACTCTCAGATTATGCTATTCATCAGAATTTAACCTCATTTATTAGAACAGGTACTTTCAAACAATCAAACATGCATGGTTGCTATCAAGGCAAACTAATAAACCAAAAATTTTGGTGGGCAACATTTTTCACACAAAACAATCATATATCATTGACATCAGTACTACATGCTACTAATACTACCTACACGTCCTAAATATGTCATTTCAATAGAAAGTAAATATTCTTGGGGAAAAGATCACATGCAACAAAACCCCTCGAATTCAAATTTTGGGATAGTTATAGGGCATGGTCACTCAGACTTCATTGAGTCCTATAACTATCCATACCCCATGAAAAAATATTTGCATTTTCCTCAATGCACAAAATATAATAGTAAAGCGCAGGGGCCAAAAAGCATACCTGGCACCTAAACGCGAGTCTCTGGCTAAGTCTGGCAACCCTTAACCTGCCTAATGGCCTTCTCGATAGTAGGAGCATATTTAGAGGGTCTAGCGCCTGTCACTCTCTCTAGCTCATGCGCTTGCCTTATCTCTTCATCCTGCATCGAGCATATTCTGGTGAGCTCATACTACTGCTTCTCTCTCAATCTTGCCTGTAGTCTCACTATTTTAGTATTGTTAATGAGGAGCCTCTTCCCGAAGGAAGAAAGTGATATCTCTTCTAAGCAAATAAATCAACCACCACCTCTGTGGAATCGACTGGCGAGAATACAACCAGTGTTGTTAGTGTTGCAGTCATCTTGGCCCAAAGCCACTAGATCTCTGTCTAAATGGCCATTATGTCTATAGGCCATGCTGAGCTGAGGTAAAGACATTGATACGGCTGTCCACGAGTGTAAGTCTCTCCTGAATAACGGCCTTCGTGAATACCTGCATGCGAGCCTCAGCTTCTAAAATGGACTGGCGAATCCAGGGTTGAATCTGCTATAATAACTGAGTCAGCTGTTACTCAATGGGGGCCTACCTCTGTGCTATGGCCAATAGAAGCCATTGACACATAAACCATGCCAGTGTGTGCTGTCGATGTAGGTATGACCTATGGGGCAGGTGTAGTAGTAGTGGGCCTCTTTTCCACATTAACCTCAAGTCTGTGGGGGCCCCTCAACAGTGGTGGTAGATGGAGGCTCAGGGAGTGGCCCAGCAATGACTATCTTTAGCATCTGAGTAGAAGGGCATGGTGATCGTTGGAAGGCTACTAGATTATATCAGCATCCATCGAACCTTAATCAAAGAGTCCAAGTGGTGTAATATCTCCACCGTTGACTTTATACAGAGTCTATAAATCAGACATGAAAAGGGAATATAGGTGGACATCTTTAGGGCTGCCTCATGTATATGCTCTGCAACCAGGTGGGCCCAGTCAATCTCATAGCTAGCCAAGATGCTGGCAGCTAATACTATGTGGTCCAACTTCAGTGAATTATCTGCAAGTATGGGCTGGATCCATAATCTTAATACAACCTACCATAATTTGCTAGTGAAGCTGAGTAAGGCCTTCACTATGAGCTCTGCTGATGTAGAATTCCACTCAAGGTCTGGGCCATGCTCTGCTATGTTGTGGTCAGCAACCTACCTCATCAAAGAGGTACTACAGGCTTGGTCTCTCATAAGGGCCTTATCCTGAGTCTGCCTTAAGCTCCTATCGAACTCTGCTGTAGACCTGGGGGTTGGGAACTCTAGCCCAAATAATATCTGGTGGATAGTAGTCTTTGATATATCCACTCATCGACCCTCACCCTCATATGTGTCAACTGAGATTGAGTGAGGGGTTTCTTCCCCTTAGGAAGAAAGCTGAGAATGTTAGCAGCATATGATGGAAAGAACTCCCAAACCATGATCGGTGAGTACTTCCCTGTTGATCCTGTTAGCCTATGGAGCCTGTATCTAGTGATGGTGTCCTGGAGGCTTGGGACACTGTCCAACCCTAACGTGATGATGCAAGGCTGTTAAAAAATAGAACGAGCTAGTCATCCATGTTCTTTCTTCTATATGCCCTCTTGGTAGATATCCTGCATGCCCTTAATGAACCACCAACTAGATAGAGCATCCAGAGGTGAGGGTGATGCCTGAGGTACTTTTGAAGACTCTGACTCTAACTCATCATCGAATCCTGACTTGGACTCCTCTACGAAGGGAGTCATCTGTATAGAGTTGTTATCCTTGTCACCTCCCTCTTCAGACTGGAGAGAGTGAACAACAATAGCTTGAGTCTGAGGTTACCCGGCTTATCTAGTGGTAGCATGTGTCTATGGTCACTCAACATCTAGATCAAGCTGAACACTGAGCTCATCTAATGATTCACTAGCCTTGGAGGTGCCCTGATCCTCCAAAGGCTCATCTCATAGGTGTCGCTGCATGGCTTATATCTCATCCTTCCTAGCTTTTGGCGCCATGGTACTTGAAAAGCTTATATTTAGTAAACACTATTAGCCTCACAAGTAAAGGAATGAAAAGAAAGAACATATCTAAACTAAGTACAAATGGGTCTACGAAGACTCTTTTATGGGCCGTAAAAGGCCCTTGAAGAAGACAAAGTGCATTAAATTTAGCTACTGGAATTGCATCTACGAGACCAGGTATGACTCATAGAATATTCTATGAGTCATAGATTGGGTCATAGAAGTGATTCCATTTTTAACTTCCCTATGAGGCCTATCTATAAGTCTCTGATTAATCTATGGCTCATAGAAGATCTCGTCTAATAAAATCCCAGAAATTCCAAGTTTCTAGATTTTGTTACGAGGGGAAACTACATCTCGTGAAATGTCCCACGGGCTGTAGAAGACCCTTGTAGTGTGAAATATGTAGAAATTTTGATTTTTCAAGTCAATCAAACGGGTCCCAAATGACATGTTCAGCATTAAAAATCAGCACCGAAGCAACACATTATATATCCCCCACATGATTTCATAAATTCCCAATGCCCCATATACAATGATCACACACGATCCCATCGATTTTCATTTTACATGCTTATTTGGCAAACCGACACCGTTTGAATGTTTAGACATTAAGGCTTACATATATAATTACACATCGTTTTTCAAGTAATGTATTCTATTTAATTCAAACTACATGTGATGACATGGAATTCACATACTAACATTCAAACATGGCCACATACACAAGTTTTCGGCATTTAATACTATTCTAAAGACATTGGAGATACTTTAATAAAGTTTACAGATAAAATGCATACAAAGGCAACCATGGATTCGAACTAATTAGAATTTGACTACCATACCCATTAATTAACTATAATCTAATCACATAAATTTTGTTATTACAAGGTTTTTAGATCCAATATCTTACAAAAATTCATGCAACAAGATGGGAAATTGAAGGACGAAACTGAAGAAGGGTAAACCCTAGGTCGCCGGAGTTGCTGGAAAAGAGGGGATAGTGGTCGGATGGTAGTTGAATTTGCTTAGGGAGGAAGAAAATGGATCGAGTATTTTAGGGATTTTTGAGAAAAATGACAAATTATTTTACCCCTTTTTATACTTTGATCAGGTTGGTTTAAGTGACTAGGCCTAAACAGTACGAGACCTGATTATGAGCCATAAAAGTTTCTATGGTTCGTGGATCCTGGTTTTGTAGGTTGCCCAAATCCTAATTTAAAAATTGGTTTCATGGACCAGTCTACAGGTTGTATAATTACATATGACTTATAAAGTAGGTCGTAGAAACCCCAACACTTAGTCAAAAGTAGAAAAACTTACCTGGGTCCATATGCTCTTTTCATGGCCTATAGTTGTATCTACAGATCGTAAAGTTGGCATGTGGACTGGAGTACACATATTTTGCTCAATAGAAGTGTTCTATGAGCCATTGTATAGGTTGTGGTTTGATATACGACCTGTAGAATCAGTTGTAGAAGCACTTCTTGTTGCCTATTCAGCCTAAAATGGCTGTCTTGGTCTTTGTACCTACATATTCTTCACAAAACACACTATTACCCTATATCCAACCAGTCCAATGTCAAAAAATTACAACCAAAATACTAAAAATTAAGCTACCTATAAGCCCAAAAACTAAAAACAAAACAAAACTACCACTATTACATTAAATCTATTGGGTTGCCTCCCAAGTAGTACCTAATTTATTATCGTGGCACGACTTGGACAACATGGTTACTCAAACTTCACCAAGTTCCTAAACATCCATCTTTAAGTCATCTGGCCTCTTCATCGACTGATAAATATTGAAGATAACTTCTTTGTCATTTTATCAAAACTTGAGTTAGCTGACTTCCAATCCACTAGTGCTCACCTAGTAGCTAGGAAGGGCCTTTCCAAGATGATTGGGACTTCAAAGTTAACTTCGAAATCAAGGATCACAAAGTTTGTAGGGAATATGAACTTTTTCACCTTGACAAGGACATCATAGAGTATCCCTGCAGGCTTCTTCACCGTTTTGTCAGCCATCAACAATCACATGCTCATGAGAATAGGGGTTTCCAGTCCTAGCTTCTTGAAGATTGCAAGGGGCATCAGATTTAAGCTAGCACCAGGATTACATAATGCCCTTGGGAACTCCATATCTCTAATAGTGTAAGGTATGGTGAATGCGTCGGGATTTTCTTGCTTTTGCACCAAGCACTGTGTAGCACTTGCACTGGAATATTGAAAATCTTGAGAGAGCTCCTGGCTTATTATCTACTTCTTTGTGACTAAGTCCTTTATGAACTTTGCATACCCTGGCATTTTCTCCAACGCCTCAATGAGAGAGATGTTGATGGAGAGTAGTTTTAGCATGGAAAGGAAGTGCTTGAATTTACCCTCCTCCTCCTCCTTCTTTTTGATTTTTTGAGAAAAGGGAGGAGGAGTTCCAGGAATAGGCTTTTTACTTTTGTAACGTCACTGTAGTATCACTCACCCCATTCTTAGCATGATCATCTCCAGTCTTTGCATCTTTAACCTATATTATCTCCTCATGAACATCATCATCAATCAGCATTAAAGGATCAATGGTTTGCTTGCCACCACAAGTAGTCACCACCATATGATGCCCTTAATTCTTTAGATTTTGAACTATATTGCTAGGCAATATACTTTTCTATTACTGGATCAGTTGAGTTGATATTTGACAACCTATTGCTACAGCTGCTTGATAGCAACAGAATGATACTCGATCTTCTGATTAATGTTGGAGATGTGATACTTCATCCTCCTCAAGGTATCATCATGTGTGTCAGCCTTTTTCAATAGATGATCAAACATCTCCCCAACTCTAACGCTACTATGACCCGAATCTCGATTATATGGTGGCACATATGGACCATTCCTATAACCATCTTTATGACCCCAATTAGTATCTCTATCCAAGCCCATGTATCTGTCATAGTAACCTCCATGGTTGTTGACTCTGAAGGTGCCATTTGTTATAGTTTCGTCCTTGGTTTTCTTGACATTGACGCCAATAGTCCTGATTGGACCCTTGGGCATTTGTCTGGAAACCCCTGTCTGATCAATGACGAAGCAAGTGTCCTTCTCATAGTAAGGCTCCTTATACATGGGTGCTCATAAAGGTGGATGAGCAACTGCATTCATCCATTCTTGGTTCTGCTTCATCAATAACTCCACATTGGTACTAATCCAAGCAAGCTTTTGCATTGGTACTAATCTGAGCAAGATCTTGCATCATCTTCTCATTTATTTTTGCTTGCACTGTATTAGTACTGGCTGCACACAAGCTCTTTGTTGTCAATCTATCTCTCATTCCCTATGGATGATTTGTCTTGACTACCTATTCTAGTTTCTCAACAACCCTTGAAAATGGCTGATCTAAAAATGAGCCACCCATGATGGTATCAGCATATGCTTGGACATTCTTGTCTAGGGCTCGGTAGAAGATCCCCACTAAGGCACCATCCACAATTTTGTGGTTGGGACACTTCTCAAATACTTTGTGAATCTCCTATATGTGGTACTGATCGAGTTACCAGGAACTTGCTCAAAGTTATTGATTTGGTCTTTCAACTTCAGCTTCTTCAATCTCGGGAAAAACCTCTCCAGAAAGGTCTTCTGCAATTTAGCCTAGCTAGTGATTGAACTTTTTGGGATCTTGGATAGCCATAGCGTTGCATTGCCTGTTAGAGACAATAGGAAGACATGAAGCCCCACAACATCTATAGATATATTTTAATTTCCCGTTACACTCTTACAGACAAACATAACATTGTGTATATGGTTATGCAGATCCTCAGATGGTTAGCCCATGAACTACTTGTGATTCTATAGTATTTGAACCCATGTAAAACAACAAACTTTATGTCATCTGATAGTGGTGGTAACAAATCATTGTAACACTTGGTAAAATTACCAAAATACCCCTAGAAAGAAAACATACGCATAATGCGTCTTCCCATGCTCCATTTACGAATCTGAGATCGAATTTATGATTAGCGCAAAAGTTGAGTAGGGAAATAGTCTTAACTTGATTTTAAGGCAATCGAATCGAAAATTAATTTCCATAAAATTTTTCGAGACAATGAGGGTGCACGCCCAGGGTGCGACGCACCTGGGATGCGGGCCCACACTTAAGTATTTTTTTAAAATTTTGACGAGAAACTAAAAATCTCAAATTTGAGCGAAATACACATATTCGTGACCCAGATGCAATGCGATCATGGTGTACAAGGTGAAATTTTTCTTCATTTTGTTTTAAGAAAGGGTAGTTCCAACTTTGCCACCCTCCTTAAGCCTTAATTAGTCAGTTTTCACCTAAATTAAACCCATAGAATGTACTTAATTCTCGTCAGTATCTTTAAAAACTTCCAAGAAACTTAGAACGTAGAATCAAGAAGTAAGCTAGGGCTTTTAAGAACTCTCTTCAATCCTTCCAAGAACTAATTCCTCAGGTATGTAAGGCCTTCCAAAAATTATCCTACGTATGATTAGTATCTTTAACTACAAGTCTTTAGCCAAGCTTCATGATTTTGAGTTGAGATTAATTATCTTCCTTAAGTTGTCAAGGTCTTCAAATTTCTTGTTCATGAAGATTTTTTTTTGGTAGAAAATATGGCCATTACTGATTTTGATACCAAATTAAGCTATTGAAACATGAATTATAGTTATGTGACATTTTTGAAAACTTTATCTGTAATTCTTGAAAAGCTATTTGTTTACAGTTGAAGCTAAGTTTAAGAAGTACATAAAAGCTTTGTGTTTACAAGATAACTGAGCAACACAATTATCTTACCTTGAGAAAGTTATAATGATACTATTTCCAGTAAGATAGAAAAAAAGTTTAAGAAAAGCTAAGTTGGGCTAAGTCCCAAACGATCAAAGAGATATTTTGAGAACTCTTACACTTTAAGTTATAAGCACTATAAAAGTTATTTTGGGAGTAGTATTGAGCACCGATATGAGTGAGAGTTATACTAATAACTTGAACACGTAAACTGCGTAGCCAACGTAGGATAGGATTGTGCCAAGGTACAACTCCTCACTTGCCACTGAGATGGCCCAGTTTTGGGATGGATCCACTCCCCTAGTTTTCGTTCCTTACCCTAGCAAAGTATGGGATGGCTCTGGCAGCGTGGGCAAGATGTTGTATCACCACGAACCTCATAGTGGTGGTTGTTGGTTAGAGAAACTCCCTATGTTAAAGTAAGTTAGATTTTACATACAGATTTTCAGCATGTTCTATTTTCAGGATGTATTGTATTTATTACTTATGCTATTTTATTTTTAGTTATGTTTCAATTACTTTGAAAGTGTTGCCTTACTCTTAGTTTCTATTTTTTCCATTTTATATACCATACATTTCATGTACTGATATCCTTAGGACCTGCATCATTTTATGATGCAGACGTAGGTGATATAGTCGTTTAGCAGATGCTCTATTGAGGAGTAGACATCCATCCTGTTATTTGTGAGGCCTCTTCTCAGTCAGGGGCTTTTGAAGTTTTATCTATGTTTTCCTTTTTAGTATTTCCTTCAGTTGTGGCTACTTGGGGCCTGTCTTGGTAGTTGTTATATATTATTCTCGTTAGAGGTTCCATAGACTATGTGAGAAGTATTTTAGATCTCTTTATTTCAGTTGTTGTTGAGATACTTCTCATTTTAGTTTATTTATACATTTTGGTATTCTTAGTTTGTTATATTGAAGTTTTTTCATTCTCATTTAAGTCTTCTACTGAGTAGAGTAGCTAGGCCAAGTGGTTCGCTTGGGACCAGAAATGGTTCTGGGTGCTGGTCGTGCTCTGGGTGTAAACTCGGGGTGTGACAAACTTAGTATCAGAGTACAGAGTTCAAGAGTTCTAGGGAGTGTATGGAACCGTGTCTAGTAGAGTCTATATTATGGGTGTGAAGCGTGCCATATCTATAATAGGGAGGCTACAAGATATTAGGAAGTGTCACTATCAGTTGTTATTTCCTCTCGTGTTTCAGAGTTTACCTCTGTTAAGTCCCTTCTAACTCGTGCATTCACTCTTTTTTTTGAGATCATGCCTCCATGTAGAGCCAATAGACCAGCAAGGGGCAGAGGGTGCCCAGCTAGATAAAATGCAAACCAGCCTGACCCAATTCCTGAGGACATAGAGGTCCAGTTGTGCCTGCCTAGCAACTACTGCAAGTGGATATCTTAAATGTTGAGCTCGGCTAGGCTATCCAGACTTTGGCACAGGTGGTCACTACGTAGGGAGGTTGCCAGGGAGATGGCAGGGATGATGGATTGGATACCATTAGGGTTTTTGGGTTTCTGAGGATGAACCCACCTGAGTTCACGGGGTCTAATGTGAAGGAGGATCCTGAGAACTTTATCGAGGAGCTCTAGAAAGTATTTCAAGTTATGCATACATGTGATGCTGAACTGATTGAGTTAGCTACCTACCAGCTCAAAGAAGTAGCTAGGCTCTGGTTTGATTAGTGAAAAGGAGGCAGAGCAGAAGGGGCGCCAAGTTTGAGTTGGGTAGTGTTTGAGGAGGCCTTTTACGAAAAGTACTTTCCTAGAGAGTTGAGGTAGGCTAAGGTGAGGGAATTTTTTAATCTAAAGCAAGAGAACATAAGTGTGAGAGAGTACAAGCTTAAATTTACTCAGCTATCCTACTATGATCCAACTATGGTGGCAGACATGCGTACTAGGATGGACCTGTTTGTGTTAGGGCTCTCTCGGATGACTAAAAGGGAGGGCAGGAATGTTATGCTGATTGGAGATATGGACATAGCTCGCTTGATGACTTATATGCAGTAGGTAGGGGAGGAGAAAATGCAGGATAGGGAGGAGTTCAGGAGTAAGAGGGCTAAGACATCATACTGGGAGACAGGTAAGAGAGGGCTGGAAATGGAAATCACTTATCCTTTCAGCCTAAGATATTTGGACCAGCACCCTCTTCTGCAAGTGCACCTGTACGGAGGGTCAGGAATTTATAGGGATCATAGAACTGTAGGTTTTCAGGCAGCCTGTCACAGGGTAGCATAACTTAAGGATCAACTCCTTACCCCGTTTGTGTTAAGTGTAGCAGGTCTCATCTAGGAGAGTGCCTTATGGGCATGAATGGTTGTTTCAAATGTGGCCAGGTGAGGCACTTCTTGAAGGATTATCCTATAGAAAGGAAGAACGTGAGAGATAACAATCTCAATTAATTTCTTCAGCACCACAGGGTAAGCTAGTACACAGGGGTACTACATCAGGAATAGGCGGGAGCACAAACCGTTTATATGCCATGGCCATCAGACAGGAGCAGGAGAACTCACTAGATGTAGTTACCGGTATGCCTAAAGTCTTTAGTTATGATGTATATGCATTATTAGACCTAGGTACCATATTGTCGTTTGTGACTCCCTTATGTAGCTATGAAGTTTGGGGTCAGTCTAGAATGACTTTTTGAGCCTTTTAGTATCTCCACTCCTACTGAAGAGTCTATCCTAGCCTAAAGAATTTATAGGGGTTGTCCAGTATCAGTTTATATAAGACTATCATAGCTGATTTGGTTAAGTTAGACATGGTAGATTTTGATGTCATCCTAGGCATGGATTGGCTTCATGCTGGTTATGCCTCCATAGATTGCAGAACTAGGGTGGTCAAATTTCAGTTTCCTAGACATGGTAGATTTTGATGGTTTATATAAGACTATCATAGCTGATTTGGTTAAGTTAGACATGGTAGATTTTGATGTCATCTTAGGCATGGATTGGCTTCATGCTGGTTATGCCTCCATAGATTGCAGAACTAGGGTGGTCAAATTTCAGTTTCCTAATGAGCCAGTCTTAGAGTGGAGGGGTAGCTCAGTTTTTCCTAAGGGTCAGTTTGTCTCATATCTCAAAGACAGAAAGTTAATTTCCAAAGGGTGCATATACCACCTAGTCAGAGTCAAGGATTCTAGTGCCGAGGCACCATCTCTCCAGTCTGTCCCAGTTGTGAATGAGTTCCCAAAAGTCTTTCCTGAGGATCTTCCCAGAGTCCCTCCTGATAAGGAGATAGACTTTGGGATAGGTACCCCCTAGATACTTAGCCCATATCTATTCCACCGTATCGTATGGCTCCCTCAGAGCTAAAAGATTTGAAAATGTAGTTGGAAGACCTCCTAGATAAAGGTTTCATTAGACCAAGCGTCTCATCTTGGGATGCTTCAATTCTCCTTGTGTGCAAAAATGATGGTTCTCTTAGAATGTGTATAGATTACCGTCAGTTGAATAAGGTAATCATAAAGAACAAGTATCCTCTTCCCATAATTGATGACTTATTTGACCAACTCCAGATGCTATTTGTTTCTCCAAAATAGACCTCAGATCTGGGCACCATCAGCTTAAGGTTAGAGAAAGAGACATCCCTAAGATAGCTTTCAGAACCTGCTATAGTCATTATGAGTTTTTAGTCATGTTATTTGGACTAGCAAATGCACCAGCAGCTTTCATAGATATTATGAACAGGGTGTTGAGGCTGTACCTAGATATGTTCATCATTGTGTTCATAGATGACATCTTGATCTACTCTCACAATAAGGAGAAATATGCTGATCATATTAGGATTATCCTTCAGACCCTTAAGGATCAACAACTATATGCCAAATTTTCCAAATGTGAGTTTTGGATAGCATCTGTGGTGTTTTTGGGGCATATTGTGCCTAGTGAAGCTATTAAGTTGATTCCCAAAATATTGAGCCAGTAAAGAATTGGCCAAGGCCCACAACTCCAATAGAGGTAAGGAGTTTCTTGGGCTTAGCAAGTTACTACAAGCATTTTGTAGAGGGGTTTTCTTCTATCTCAGCTCCCTTGACTAAGCTGACTCAGAAGAAGGTTAAGTTCGTATGGTTAGAAGCTTGTGAGAAGAGTTTTCAAGAGTTGAAAACTAGGTTGACTACAGGCCCGATCTTATCCCTACCCAAGGGAGCCGATGACTTTGTGGTAAATTGTGATACTTGTAGAGTTGGGTTAGGATGTGTACTAATGCAAAGGGGCAAGGTGATAGCATATGCCTCCAGACAGCTTAAGACCCATAAGAAAAACTACCCCACTCACGATCTTGAGCTTGTTGTTATGGTGTTTGCTCTAAAACTCTGGAGACATTATCTCTACAGTGGGCATGTAGATGTATTTAAGGACCACAAAAGTTTGCAGTATGTATTCAGCTAGAAGGATCTAAACCTGAGGCAGATGAGATGGTTAGAGCTGCTAAAAGACTATGATATGAGCATCTTAATCACTCAGGTAAAACTAATGTAGTTGTTGATGCTCTTAGCAAGTTGACCATGGGGAACACTGCACATATTAAGGATAAAATGAAAGAATTGGCCGAGGAAGTGCACAGACTAGCCTGTTTGGGGCTACAGATTGAAGATTCTGACGAGGGTGGTGCCATTATCGAAAATGGGTCAGCGTCATCCTTAGTGGTGCAGGTGAAAGAAAAGCAAGACAGAGATACTATCCTCCTTCAACTGAAAGAAGATGTTCAGAACCAGAAAGTATTAGTGTTTGCAAAAGGGGGAGATGGAGTCCTAAGATACCAAGGTAGAGTGTATGTGCCAAGTGTTGACAGCCTTAGAGATATTGCTTGTATTTATGCAAATTCAATAAGCATCCTATTTGTTTTTTATGAGCCTGATGAAGTGGATTCTAAATGACCATTTGAGTTTGTGTTGAGTTATGATGCTCATAATACCAGATACTATATTGACCCAGGTGCAATAAAAATGTATAGAGATCTACGGGAAGTTTATTGGTGGGGTAGCATGAAAAGGGACATTGCAAAGTTTGTGTCCAAAAGTCCGAATTGCCAGCAAGTTAAGGTGGAACATCAAAGACCTTCGGTGTGGCCCAAAATATTGAAATTCCAGAGTGGAAATAGGAGATGATTAACATGGACTTCATAACAGGCTTACCTCAATCTCGTAGATAGCATTATTCGATATGTGTCATGGTAGACAGAATGACCAAGTCGGCTCACTTTCTACCGATCAAGACTATTGATACAGCTGAGGACTATGCCAGACTTTACCTTAAGGAGATTGTTAGATTGTATGGCATCCCTATATCCATTATTTCAGACAGAAGAGCTTAGTTATAGAATAATTTTGGAAGTTCTTTTAGAAAGGGCTTGGTACAAAGGTGAATCTTAGTATAGCCTTTCATCCATAGACAGACGGGCAAGCGGAGCAGACCATACAAACCGTTAAAGATATGTTAAGGGCATGTGTAATAGACTTTAAAGGTAACTGGGATGATCACTTACCCTTGATTGAATTTTCCTATAACAACAGTTTCCAAGCTAGCATACAAATGAGGCCCTTTATGGGAGAAGGTGTAGATCACCTATTAGGTGGTTTGAATTTGGTGAGACAGGATTGATAGGACCTGATTTAGTCCATTAAGCTATGGAGAAGGTGAAAGTGATCCAAGAAAGACTAAAGACAACCCAAAGCCAATATAAGTCTTACACTGATGTTAGGAGGAGAGATTTGGAATTTGAGATGGGTGATTGGGTGTACCTGGAGGTGTCACCGATGAAGGGAGTTATGAGATTTGGGAAAAAGGGGAAGCTTAGTCCATGATATATTGGGTCGTACCAGATTGTTAAGAGAGTTGGGAATGTGGCATAGAATTGGAATTGCCATCGAAGTTAGTTGTTATTCACTCAATATTCCACATTTCTATGCTTAAGAAATGTTTGGGAAATCCCACGCTGGTTGTACCTCTAGAGAGTATTGGGGTCAAGGACAGCTTGACGTATGAAGAGGTCCCAGTGTAGATACTAGACCGATAAGTTCGCAAATTAAGGACCAAGGAGATTGCTTTGGTAAAAGTATTGTGGAGGAACCAATTCGTTGATGAAGCCACATGGGAAGTAGAGGAAGATATGAAGGCCAAATATCCACATTTGTTTGTTGGCCTCAATGAGGATCTTAAAGGTAAATTTCCATGATTGATCTTAGAGATTTATATTTGTTTAAGTTCAGTAATCTTGTATGTTTTGAGCCAACTCTTCAAATCGTTGTCATTCGAGGACGAATGATCCCAAGGGGGAGATATTGTGACTCCTGGTGAAATTACAAAAATACCCCTAGAAAGGACATATGCGCATAACGCGTGTTTCCATGTTTCATTTGCGAATCCGAGACCAGATTTGCGATCAGCACCAAAAATTAAGAGGAAAAATAGTATTAACCCAATTTTAGAGCAACCTGTCGGAAAATAATTTATATAAATTTTTCAAGACAGTGAGGGTGCGCGCCCATAGCGCAACGCGCCTGGGACGCAGACCCATACTTAATTTTTTTAAAAATTTTGATGGGAAACTAGAAATCTCGAATTTGAATGAAATACATATGTTCGTGCCCCAGGCACGATGCGAACATGGTGTAGGGGGTGAAATTTTCTTCTTTTTGTTTTAAGAAAGGATAGTTCCAACTTTTTCCACCCTCCTTAAGCCTTAATTAGTTGGTTTTCACCCAAATTAAACCCCTAGAACGTACTGATTCACGTAAATATCTTCAAAACCTTCCAAGAAACTCAGAACATAGAATCAATAAGTAAGCTAGGGCTTTCAAGAACTCTCTTCAGTCCTTCCAAGAACTAATTCCTCAGGAATGTAAGGCCCTCCAAAAGTTATCCTACGTATGTTTAGTATCTTTAACTACAAGTCTTTACCCAAGCTTTATGCTTTTGAGTTGAGATTAATTATCTTCCTAACTTGTTAAGGTCTTCGAACTTCCTATTCATGAAGACTTTCTAGGTAGAAATCATGGCCATTACTGATTTAGTTACTAAATTAAGCTATTAAAACAAGAATCATAGTTATGTGACATTCTTGAAAACTTTATCTGTAATTCTTGAAAAGCTATTTGTTCACAGTTGAAGCTAAGTTTAAGAAGTACATAAAAGCTTTGTGTTTACAAGATAACTGAGCAACACAATTATCTTACCTTGAGAAAGTTCTAATGATACTATTTTCAGTAAGATAGAGAGAAAGTTTAAGAAAAGCTAAGTTGGGCTAAGTCCCAAAATATCAAAGAGATATTTTGAGAACTCTTACATTTTAAGTTATGAGCACTATAAAAGTTATTTTGGGAGTAGTATTGAGCACCATATGAGTGAGAGTAATACACGGCTCCTTTGCATGTTCGTAGATTTAACTTTAGAAAATATCTCCTTTACTGGATTTTGCTACAAAACCAACTCTACGGCTCGTGGAAACTTTACGTAGCCAACGTAGGATAGGATTGTACCAAGGTACAACTCCTCACTTGCCACTAAGATAGCCTAGTTTTAGGATAGATCCACTCCCCTTGTTTTTGTTCCTTACCTAGACAAAATATGGGACGGCTCTGGCAGCGTGGGCAAGATATTGTATCACCACAAAGCTCATAGTGGTGGTTGTCAGTTAGAGAAACTCCCCCAGTTAAACAAGTTAGATTTTACATACAGATTTTCAGCATGTTCTATTTTTAGCATGTATTGTATTTATTACTTATGTTACTTTATTTTGAGACATGTTTAATTACTTTGAAAGTGTTGCCTTACCCTGAGTTTCCATTTTGGCCATTTTACATACTGTACGTTCCACGTACTGACGTCCTTATGACTTGCATCATTTCATGATATAGACATAGCTGACAGAGTCCCTCAACAGACGCTCTGTTAAGGACCAGATATTCATCCAGCTATTGGTAAGGTCTCTTCTCAGTCACGGGCTTTTGAAGTTTTATCTATGTTTTTGCCTTTTAGCATTTCCTTTAGTTGTGGCTACTTGGGGCCTATCTCTGTAGTTGTTATAGATTATTCTAGTTAGAGGTTCCATAGCTTATGTGATAAGTATTTCAGATCTCTTTATTTCAGTTGTTATTGAGATACTTCTCATTTTAGTTTATTCATACATTTTGGTATTCTTAGCTTGTTATATTGAAACCTTTTCATTATGATTTAAGTCTTTCGCTGAGTAGAGTAGCCACGCCAAGTGGTTTTCTTGGGACCAAAAATGGTTCTGGGTGCTGACCGCGCCTAGGGTGTGAACTCGAGGTATGACAATAGCTCTAGTGACATCCATAGCCATAGGGTTAAGCCAATATTTATTCCATGTATGAGCTTCAACATTATGATCCCATGGTTGTGGATCAGCATCCTCACGCTGAGGTAGGTTATTATAATTCTCATTAAGGTTCTGGTTTAGAGCTACATTTACTACATTATTTACAACATTTTTTGCATTATCTTGGGTCATTCTTCTCAGCGTTCTTTTAATCTCTGGGTCAAATGGGGTCAAAGGAATGCTTCGATTTTGAGTGTTGTGCATACACTACACCTGGATGCTAAAACAAAAACAAAAATAACAAGAACATAAAATGAGGAAAATAACCATTTATTCCCGAATTACTCAAATTAAACAAGTCTAGCCATATTCCCCGACAACGCGTCAAATTCTTGATGTCACCCAAGCTACATGTTCTTTTTGAAGGCTAAAGTAGTTGTAGTCAAGATATATAATCTAACCAAGGTTAGGGTCGAACCCACAGGGAATATGGTAGACTTAAAGTAATTCCAAGCAATTAGAGTTGATTAACCTACTTATCTCCCCCAAAGGGGGGGGGGGTTTGTAAAACTATAGAAAAAAATCCTAAACTAAGACAAGTTGTGAAACCAGTAAGAAGAGTAACTAGGGTATTGTGTTCCCCATGATTTCCTAACTTTATATTACCAGATAATCACATTTTTTTTCTAGTGTGTAGCATGTAGAATGGTAAGCTAAGTTTATCAAACCCTTTGATCTAGGTGAGAATTAAATTTCACTATATGTTTTGATCTATCCCCAAAGTGTGACATTACTAACGCTTACCTATTGATCTAGTACAGCCTCCCCTTGATCCAGTTTGGTTGATTAAAGGAGAAATATTAATCGAATCTTGTTAATTAATATCTTTTCCTATTCATTACTACCTTGATCCAGTCAGTAACACTAGGCGAGTTTTAATATTTTCGACCATTAAAGAGTAATCAAAACAAAGAGAACTAATTAGTACATGCATGCATGCAGAATTTTCAAGAATTACAAATTATCTGATTTTACCTTGTTAGTTCTTCATAGTTCCCACAACACTAGTTGTGGATTTAGCTACTCATTATAATTGTAGATGCAAGAATCATGATATTGAATAACATAATTAAGCACTTACAATAATAAAATTAAGAACAAGAAATCTAAGCTCTTTAATAAAATCACAAGTATGAATTAAGATCACAAAATATTATTTTCCAAGTGACTCGCGATGTTTTTCACGTTCTCTACTGATGCTCTTGGGTTCAACAACAAAATATAACTTAAAAACCTATTTATAGTGCTTAAAATACAAAACTAAATCAAAATAGGAGAACTAGGTTTGACAAACTCTACAACCATCTCTATGGGCCATATGAAGTTCTACGACCCATAGTCAGGGCTTCATGGACTTTATCTTCAATTCTGGGGTTGACTTCTATGAGACCTAACTATGGGTCGTATAAAGACTTATTGTCCTTGAAGGGTTTCGTCTAATAACTTTTCGGAAACTCTCCACTTTCTGATACTCAAGGTATGACACCATATCTATGACTCGTACAAAGTTCTACGGCTCCTTTGCATGTTCGTAGATTTAACTTTAGAAAATATCTCCTTTACTGGATTTTGCTACAAAACCAACTCTACGGCTCGTGGAAACTTCCACGGCCTGTAAAGGGTGTCGTAGAATAACAAAAATGTCAACTTCTATACACCTAGCCTAAAATCATGCAAACCTTGTAATCCTGCAAAGCAAATATAAAAACACATCAAAGCTACTAACACTGCTTTAAGAGTACAGAAAATTCTATGTTTTAAGCATCAAAAGTGTTGTATTTTGATAATACATCATTCATCTAAAGGGATCTTAACTGTAGGCAAAGAAGGTGGTTGAAACTTCTTATTATGACATGAGTGTTCAATATCATCCCGACAAGGCAAATATTGTAGCCAATGATCTTAGTAAAAGATGGAAAGGTAGAAGACTTTGCACAAGGGGGAGATGGTATACTCTGGTATCAAAGAAGCTTGTGTGTGCCTAATGATGGTGAGTTGAAGAAGTTGATTATGTAAAATCCCAAAACACTTGATATTCCATCCATTCTGGCACTTCCAAGATGTATAGAGGCTTGAGGGAGATTTATTGGTGGAATGGAATGAAGAAGGACATTCTCAATTTGTGTCCGAGTATGCCAATTGCCAACATGTTAAGGCTGAACACCAAAAGCCAGGTGGCATAACACAAGACATTGATATTCGTACTTAGAAGTGGGAAGAGATGTACATGGATTTTGTAATTGGGTTGTCAAAGACCAAAAAACATTTTGACTTCATATGGATGATAGTTGACCGCATAATGAAGTCGGCTCATTCCTCCTGGTCAAGACTATATTCAGTGACAAGGACTATGCCCGCTTGTATATTTGAGAGTTGATGAGGTTACATGGTATCCCATTGTTCATTATATTAGATAGTGGAGTCCAATTCGCTTCCCATTTCTGGAAATTTTTTCAAAGACGACTTGACACTAGGGTGAAGTTGAGTAGGCTTTCTATCCCCAAATCGGCAGACAAGCTGAAAGGACTATTCAAACATTGAAAGATATGTTTAGAGCTTGTGTGTTGGAATTCAAGGGGAGTTGGGATGAACACTTGGCACTTATCGAGTTTGCCTACAACAATAGCTTCCATGTAAGTATTGGGATGACACCATTTAAGGCATTGTATAGTAGACTATGTAGATGGCCCATCGGGTGGTTTAAAGTCAGTGAGGATGCATTAATAGGACCAGACAAGGTGATGAATGCTATAGAGAAAATTAAAATCATAAGGGAGAAATCGTAAACAACCCAAAGCCAACAAAAGTCCTTCTCTAATGTGAGAAGAAGGGAACTTGAGTTCCAAGTTGGTGATTGGGTCTACTTGAAGGTGTCTTCAATAAAAAGTTTGCTCTGGTTTGGTAAGAAAGAGAAATTGATTCCTAGATATTTGAGACCCTATAAGGTGGTGAGAAGAGTGGAGAAAGTGACATATGAGTTGGACCTATCTAATAAGTTGCATTTGATTCATCTGGTCTTCCATGTGTCGATGTTGAACAAAATTCATAGGTGACCAAAGTTCCATAGTTCCTTTGCATGATGTGAATATTGAAGATGATTTAAGTTATAAAGAGGTACCGGTCAAAATCTTAGACCGACAAGTGAAGAAGCTAAGGAACAAGGAAGTTGCATCCATCAAAGTACTTCGAAGAAACCAACAAGTTGAGGGTGCTACATGAGAAGTGGAAGCAGATATAATAAAGCGTTATCCACATCTATTTCACTCTACTCAAACCTAAGGTATTAAGAAATTCTTCCTAAAACCTCAAAATCCATGCATTCTTGTTTTTCATGGTGTATACATTTATTTAAATGTTTATGAACTGTTTTGAGATATATTTTAAGTATGAAATCCCAATTTTTTTAGAAATGATGTTTAACTTGGATTTTCACATGCTTATTGGGTTTTAGCTACTAGTTTATTCCTTAGAGGCTACCTTTAAATACATTTGTGGACGAATATTCCCAAGGGGAAGATATTGTAATGACCCTTAATTTAGGAGTCTTAAGTACAAAAACGTTGGATCAAAAAATGACCTGAAGTCTGGTTTATGAGGGTGACGTATGACTTGTAAGTGGACATATGGCTCGGGTTTCATTCTTAAACGTAGAACTTCAGGAAGGGGAAAATTTTCCAAGTGTAGGGTAATCCACAGGCCAAGTGATGACTCGTTATGACCCATAGATTATTTCGTGAGTGAGACCCAGATATGAAGGAAATTTGGAGTTTGCTAGAACATGACTTACGAGTAATCAGATGGCCTGTGGAATAGGATATGAATCGTGGTTTTGAGTCTAGCAAAGTCAGTTTTCAGGAAATTTCAGATGTGTTATTAGATGAAGGGACTTGCGACCCATAATTGGGGTCTCGTAGGTCAATTCCGATAGTTTAAATAAGGAGAAGTTTTGTCATTTTCATGCTTTCCATTCCTAAACTATGTTGTTTTGTGGATGAGAAAGGGATCCTAAATCAGCTATTAAGCCCTAAGAAGCCCCCATTTCCCTTATTCTTTCAACTCCAAAAATTCTCTAAGGCAAAAGGCTCTCAAGAACAAGGCTAAGGTTTTTAAGATTTCTTCCTCAAAGGCTTCAATTTTGTTTCTCTCTAGTTTCCCAAGGTATATGAGTTGATTTATGGGTATTTCACCTATAAAGTTTCTTATTAAGTATTTTATCTTTCTTTAAGTTCCTCAAGTTAATGTGCATGCTTATGATGATTTCATGATATATATGTTATTAAATGATACTTATGGAGTTCAACAACTATTTTTCTATGTATATATACATGCACATTTGACTAATGATGATGATTCCAAAATGGGTTTCGATGTGATAAAGGTTG
>DF360323.1:10980-23440 GCA_000787875.1 Solanum virginianum | reverse complement strand
GATAAAGGTTGGATGTTTTTTATGTTCCTTTAAAAGAGAAATTTTCTTATAACTTATGTGATTTATGATTGTTCCATGATAAAACCTAACCCACCTAGTTTTTAAGTAAAGCTTTTCATAATTTATGATTATGATTAGGGCATTAATGAAGAGCTTCAACGTTAAGTTTATCAAAGATATGAGTATGATGATAATTGTCCTAAAAGATTTTTAAGAAAGGTCCCCAAGATGGAAGGACTAATTCTCATTTGGTGATTCCTAAGTTCAAGCTACTCATATAATTGCTACGTATGATTTGAAGTTAAAATTTAAAGATTTTCATGGGATGACTTAGCACTGAATATGACATTTTGGTGGTGTTTGGCAAGGGAGCCTTAGAAGCAACCCTTTGTCGCATTAACTATGTGCTACCATAGGAGCCCTTATAGGCTAGGCTAGTGGATCCACGTAGGCTATCTATGTCATTGTGATGCATGCAAAGTTGATGGAGCTCCACTCAACAAGTGGTCTCCCCGTGCCAACATAGGAGGTTATGTTGGATTCCATATAGTAACTCACATGGTCTTATATGTCGGTTAAGGTCTACTCCCACAAACCTTATGATCTTATGTTATGTTTTCATTATAGATGCTTTCTTATGCATTATCTCATAGTGACCTTGAGCTATATTCCTCGTGCATGCTTAAGCTTACCTTATGTATCTTTTATCATATGTATACCTATATGCTATGTTTAATACTGATGGCATTACAATTTCATCCATGCATTGCATCTCGCATACTTAGTACATTCATAATGTACTAACACATATTTTGCCTACATGATTTAACCATTTAAACACAGACACTCCTTCACTGGTTCATGGCTAGTACTCGTAGTTGAAGACTAGCTTTACTATTCATGGTGAGCCCTTAGTTCAGAACTCCTTCATTTTTTCATTCTATCTTGTATCTTTGCTTTGATTTTAAATGATGTATTTGTAGCCCTTCTGAGGCATTTACGTTCTGTGTTGCTCTATTTTAGACTGCTTCCTATTTGATGGAGATTGTTTAAGATGGAGATCGATTGATACCAATCCCATCTGCTTATGATGTAGTTGGTATGCATATGGACAATAAGATGATTGTAGTATTAGCTCTGCTTTTTAATGTTGCTTCATCGTCAAATTAGCCCTTAGTCCCTTCTTCTTACTTTTTTCGCAAGAGTTTTACTTAATACCTGTGAATGCTTAAGATGCTTGAGATGGCTTGGATGACATGCCTTCGGGTATCTCATTCGTCGTGTGACGTCTAGGCCCTTAGGTCGAGTCATTACAAGAAGTCACTAGATAACCTAACTTTTGCAAAATATTATATTGAACTCAATAGGTAAGAAAATTTCCAACTCAACTTGGTTCAAGGGGATTCTTGTGACTTTAGTTCATTCCAAATCTCTTCTTACACTAAAGAGTGGACCTTAATACCAATGTGCAAATGTAGAATCACCTGGTATGACTCTATACGAAGAACATTTTGGAATATTATAATTTTCAATTACAAATCCTTACCGTAAGCTTTAAATAACACCAAACCTACACAATGATGTCTTGATTCTCTTGACTTTTTCATCTTTCTTAGAATTTTTGGCTAAGATCTATTCATTTGTGTTCTTCTTTAGGTCAGTTCCTCTTACTTCACAATTTTTTATCGCAGAATAATAATATTATGTCAATTAACAATTCATTCATATTCGTTAATGTAAAATGTAATGATTTTTATTTTCATGACTCCCATAACCAATTATTACTACAACCCCTAAAATAGTTTAACCTCATACTCGTGACATTATTTAGTGTATCATATTGTAATCTTACAAATATAGATATTATAAGACTTTGTAGAAATAATCACAATAGCCTTTTAATGAGTATTATATTCTCGACACTTATTGAATTCATACTTAATTTGATTTGAATTTAGAATAAAATGAATATTATTAATTTTTTTAGTTGCTAATTTTCTTGTATTTTTAGATATTTACAAAATATTTGTATTTTGATCACATCCATAATAAAGCCATAAAACGAGAAATGGTTGTTTATGTTTTGTCTCCGTAAAAATAAAAAAAGAAGACAAACTATTGCCGAACAAGGACCAAACATATTTTAGTATTTGGTGGGTGAGACTGTCTCTTTCAAAGCTCCTCCATTTTTTTCGATTGATTCTTCTTTTGACCCCCCGTTTTTCCCATATCTGATCCCGAAACCTCTCGACCTTCATTCTATCTCTGCTTTTCTTCTGGGTAAGCCTTAATTTTCTTTTACCTTCCCTGTTACTTACTACTTGATAAAATCTAGCCCTAATTTTTTTTTGCCTTCCTGGTTGCTTACTACATAATAATCTGTCAACTCAATGTATCCTAAAATTTTTGGAGATCACTGCACTGCCTCTATTTGATGATCGTTAATATTTCTGGTGTGTATTTTCTTATGTCAAACCTGCTTTCTCACTCTAATGATTTTTTTCTACGAAAACTATTTTGGCTTCTCCTTCATTAATTGTTGAATTGAATAATTTGTTTGTCTTCTATCATGTTATAAAACTTCATTGCTAGTCTCTCTTATGTCAAGATTTAGATGAGAGGACCAGTAATCTTACAATGTGAAAACTATGGCAATTTAATCAATGCTGAGGAATATAAAATTGAACCATCACTTTGCTATTCTATCATATAATAAATATTGTGAGACATGAGGGAATTTAATTCTGATTATCTTTCATCTGCCAAGACATCTCAGAAGAATGTATGTATTGATTTTTCTGAGGCCTGACTTCTTCCCCTTATATTGAAAGAAAACTCTTGTTCATGAATAATGTTTCCATGGGGAATAGTTATCTCTAAACAAACAAACTATGTACTTTTTAAAGAAGATAGCAAGCTTAAATGACTTTCCTTTTAATAATCGATGTGGTAGATAAGTTGTTGTGTCTTAATAAACTTGTACAACGTTATTACATGGCCATACACTAGCAAAATATGGAAGTTTAAGTGAATTGACAATTATTATCATATAGGACAACATGGAAGGACGGCGTCAGAAAGAACTTGCTTATGTTTGCATAAAGTGACACTATATGATTATACAAATGCCTTTTATTGCAAAGACTGAGGGGTACTTTCCGAAGGAGAAATCATTTAAATGTAGAAGGATATCTTCTTTGGAAAAAAAAACTAGACCCTTTTAAAAGTCAATCAAACTGAGAGAAACCACTAAATCAAAATGAAAAAGTACTCAAATTTAGCATCTATTTAGCCACTGGAAAGAAGAATCTGTGCTGATATTTCAGTGACAATCTTTGTTGCTCGGACTCTCCAAATAGGCTATTGCACCTATGTCAGATTCTCCAAAAGTGCGCTACTTTTGGTGATCCTGAAACGCATCCATCAATATTATTGAAGAGCCTAAGCAACATATTTGGCAAGAGATGGTAACCTCAACTTTCAACTTACCAAAACACTCAAATTATTTAATAGATCATGATCCACCAAACTGCCATGGATGATGCATTCCAACCTTTTCAATTCAGATGCTTGTTGGTTATTATTCTTTAGTTGTAAAATTTTCTCTCAAGTTCATTTAAGGATTAACCATCAAATATGTATGCATCATCCACGATCATGCAAATACATCATACATATGTGATACTAGATAATTTAAGGCTCATAAACGGGCCTAATATGTCCTATTATTTTGTCTATTTAAAAAAATATTTATAAAACATATTATATAGTAATTGGCCTATATTTTATTGACATTATTAATTGGAACAATCATTTTTATACATTGAAACTTTTATGATTTATCATTTACCACTCTATAATGACATAAATTTATCAGGAATCGAAGTTAATCTATTTATTAGATTGAATTGAATTATATAATAATCACAATTCAGTGTGCGTTACTATTTCAAAAATTAATATTTTAAATTTTGTTGCTCAAGTAGAAATTAGAATCAAGAAACTCAAACATGAAGTTCAACATATAATGTATCTTAATTAATAACAAAAAAACTATTTCCGTACATAATATTTATTTATTCTATTTTTCATGTAGAATAATATTTACAGTTCTAAAAACAAACGAAATTAGCTATTGACTTCATTGCTACTCCATCGCTAATTGTTAGTAGCTAATATAAATTCATATAAAGGTTAAAATAATAAATTATATTTTAAAATAATAATTTTTTTATATTGTAGTAATTATTTTTAGTATGCATAATAAATAGAAAAAAAATATTAAGTTAAACATCAGAATAATTCGCAATAGAAAGAAAATAAAGTAAAGTACTAACAAAATAAGTTAATAATTAAGTAAGATTTTCTTATAGTTTGGATGTGCATTTAATAAAGTGTGTCAAGTTTAATTGACTTTTTAGCTATTAACTCATAACAAAATAGAGTAATTGAATTTTTAATATTGCTTATAAGAAATAAAAATAAAAAATTTCATAACCTTTTGAAGAAATAATTGGATCCACATGTTAAGATGTACATTTAATCTACATTTTTTTTACCTTTTCATTATATGACAATTAAAATTTTCTAGTACTTAGGTTGATTTTTCTGGAAATATCATACACACTTTGCATGATGTAATAATTACTTTAAACTTCTTTTTAATTAATTTTATAAAAATATTCTTCATTGTCCTAGTTATAGCTTTCCATATAATAATTAAAAAAACTTTCTAGGAAGAGTTAATATATGAAATTTGTGTAGGATATTTAACTATTGAAAGATGCTTCTAGAATATTTTTTTGGCTTATCTTTCTTGATAGATTTTTGTTAGCATGTGAAATTAATTTTTTTTTTAATCATTGATCATCATTGATTTTATATTACTATAGATTATAATAAAAAGATGTTTCTAGAAATATATATATTTTTTTGATATATTTCTTGATAGATTTTTATTAATGTGACTATCCTTGATCGTCCTAACTTTCACATTTTTATATAATAGAAAGATGTTTCTAGAAATGTATTTTTTAATATATTTTTTAAATAAATTTTTATTAGTGTAAAATTATATTACCTATCACATTTTTATATAATAAAAATATGTCGTCTACATTTCGAGCTGTGTGTAAACCTGATCATTAAAGGCAAATATGTCTTTAGCCTTTTGGTGGTTCTTGTGTTAAAAAAAAAAAAAAAGAAGGGCAAGAAGTTGACTGGGCTTCAGCCCTTCACCCGTAACAAAAGGGCTTTCAGCCTTATAGTCCAACCAATTTTGGTTAGGAGTTTAAAGAACGAAAAAGGGAGCTGGCAGTTCGGTCGCTGCACCCAGAAACAACGACGAGGAGGGGAAACAAAAATTAAAGAAGCTAAAGAGATTAATTGAGATTAGAAAGTCTTACCAGCAACTTTGGAAAAAAAAGGAGTTGCTTGCGTCCCTTCTTGTGAAAAGCAAGAAGAGGATCCAAAAGAAAGAAAATTTATTAAATGAAGGAGAACTGAAACTCTTGCAGTTGCAACTATAGATTTCAAGGTATTTTATTTTTCTTTTTACATGGTTATATATGTATTATCATGGGTTAGGTTAAAGTGATATTGATAATTCTAATACGAATTTCGATTGATTTGGGTGTGAGAATACACATGAATAAAAGCAGATTTTATCCTACTAACGATAAGTATACTTCTAGTATCTTTAGTTTAATTACATTGTGATGCCATAATGGAATTGGTGTTTAACTGTAATGGAAAGCAATAGATATAAACTTTTATGATACCTCAAATTACTCACTGAAGGATATGAATCGATATTGAAGGAATTACAAAGAAATATTTCAGCAAGGCCAGGGATAGCCAACTAACCTGTTTAAGCAAAAACAAGCTATGGGTATTTAGAATTTCATCTCAGTTGTTGCTTAAATTAAGGGACTACTTAAATCAATGAGATAGACATGTGTCAGATCTTAATCCGAGGGTTGGGCATTTAAATTTTTATTATTGATTTAGCCTAAACAAAGAAATTAACTCGAAATCGACATGGTGTAATTACAGATTTATTGAATGGAGTCATCCAAATAGCTTGAGTTGACGAATTTGGTATTTCAACAGAAGTACGGTGAGTTTATAATCTAAATCCAATTTGTGTTTTATAAGTTTTCATGATTTTTACATGATTTATAAAGTGAATTGCTACTGAATGATTTGAATTTGCACATAAGACAAGTTTTTTTACTTGATTTGATACCAAAATAGTTATTTGTAGTTTATAAGACAAGTATATTGATAATTGAGATGATTACCGTTATTGAGAGAATTTGACATTTACTTGAGATATAGGTACTTTTATATGTATTTTCATTAAGTTTTGACATGATATGATTATAAGATTGAAATACCTTGTACTACTTTGAAAAGATTACATGGTTTATAAAGAAAAATATAAATAGGAGTAGACCTTGATGAATCCTGTAACTAACGACGGGTTCATTAGACCTGGTGTACCTTGTATTTACCCATTACAGATAGAGCCCTCGCTAGTGGGAAGGTAGAACTAGCATACCGTTGCCGATATCCCTCGAGTAGGGATTTACTGATATGAAAGTTACAGTTATTGTTTATTCTTTTAAGAAGGTAGACATACCGATTACCGATTACCGATTACCGATTACCGATTACATGATTCATTCTTGGAAACCTCCCGAATATGTATATGGTTTGATATGAAAGTGCTTTATTGAGTTTTTTTTTTTCAAATGGTTAAGTTGATTTGCTTATATGAGACAACAAGATTGATTATGGCTATTGATTTTGAAAGAGCATTTATTTCATGATTTTAGTTATTATACTAGCATCTGACTTATCCCTTATTAAAACGATTGTGGTTATTATTATTACTCACTGAGCTAGCGTCTCACTCCTCGCTATTTTTTTTTCTCCTAGAGAATACAGGTGATATTGGCGAGGTTTTAGTTAGCTAAAGTTAGCAAGTTGATTCCATGGTGAGCCCCGCTCTTGTTTGTGTGGGAAACAAACTTACTTTGTTATGGACCTTTCTTTGAATTCTTAGAGTCTCTCCATAGTCATTTCCTTTATAAGAGTCATGAGTATTGTTTCGAGTCGTAGACATGTGATTAGTTTTAGACTTCTTTTCATATTTGGAGATGGATTGGTATTATTATGTGGTGATTGGATTGTTCATGGATGTTATGGTTTAATTTAGAGATGTTATTAGTGGTGTTGCTGATTTCTGGTACAGGTTAAATTTTGGATAGGCCTAAAAACAGAGGAAGTTTTGCTCGATTTTCAGCAAAATTATAGTAAGGCTTACTTTGGGATTCTTCCTCTTAACGCCGGTCATGATCCTAAATTGGGTCATGACACTATGATGGGAAGTAAATATCATTGTAACGCGGTAAAGACTAGGGATTGTAAATCGGTCAATTAAGTTCCTCGTTGTTGTTGAGCCATGGGTTTTTGAGAGTGCTATTCATTACTAGTCACTCTTTATGTTCCCTTCCCTTTCTCATGTGTTCTCATTATCTGTCATATATGTGCTAGTTTTTTTCATATTTACATATTGCCATGTGCTATTCATTATTAGTCGCTCCTTCTGTTCCCTTCCCATTCCTTTTTGTCATATCTAGTCCTTTCTGCTTATGGGATTTGAGATGAGGGTTCCCAGGAAACAGCCTCTCTACTTTTATGAGGTAGTGGTAAGGTTTGCTACATTCTACCCTCCCCAGACCCCACTAGTGGGATTTTACTGGGTATGTTGTTGTTGTTGTTGTTGTTGGTTTTCAGGAAACAACCTCTCTACTTCTAGTAGGTAGTGGTAAGGTCTGTGTACTTTCTACCCTCCCCAAACCCCACTTGTGGGATTCCACTGGGTATGATGTTGTTGTTGTTGTTGTTTGTTGTTGTTGAGCCATATACATGCTATTTTTCATTTTTGAATCCATTTCTCAATCAGCACAAGATACTTCATCATGTCTATGTGGGATTTTGGATTGTCTTATTTTATAGGTGCTTTTGACTTTTAATCACTTTTTAATTTTTAGAGGTGTTTGGCAAAGACATAAAGTGCTTTTAAGCACCTTAGTTTAGCCTTAAAAAGTACTTAAAAAAGGCAAAAACCAAAAGTAGGTACCTTTGGCTTTTAAGAAACTTTAAAAAAGCCTATCCAAACACCCCCTAACTCCTTTGAATGTGACTCATCTTCTCTTGCTCTTTCTGTTTTTTCCTTTATTGAAACATCACTTTTGTGTATGTTTCAATTGCTGAATATTAATCTGTTTCTTTACTTTTGTGAGAAATATATGAGAAGAACATTATTAAATTGTTGTATACATTATTACATTGAGACCCTATTTATAGATACTATATTATACTCTTTTCCAAATAGGATACTATAATATAATCTTTTTGCAAGTAGGATTCTATATACTATTGTTATTCCTATTCCTATTCTTATTCTTTGTAGGATTGTGGATATTATTCTTATTCCTATTCCTATTCTAACACTCTCCCTCAAGCTGGTGCATATAAGTTATATATGTACCTAGCTTGTTACAAATGTAATTAATATGACGATCGATGAAGAGCTTGGTAAGATATCTCAAGTTCATCACTCGACTTCAACAAATTGACAATCAATCTCAATGTGTTTAGTCTTCTCATGAAATACTGCATTTGATGCATAATGTCGATAAAACAAAGAGTAATAAATTCATGAATTGAAGTGTTGAATTTCCCAAACTAAGCTTAGAAGATTATTTCATACCATAGAGTGACTTACATAATTGATATACAAGGCTACTAGACTCCCCCTTAGCAACAAAATCAGGTGGTTGCTCTATATAGATTTCTTCCTCGAGACCATCATGAAGAAAATCATTCTTAATGTTCAACTGATTAATAGGCCAATGGTGAATGGCAGTATGGATCATCTCGAAATTTCTTGAAGAAAGTCACTTTAAAACTGGTCCGGAACTTGCTCATGCGTCAAATTACTAAATTTGATGGCTGAAAGTGGTCATAAATTGAGAAATAAAATTATATGGATAGGGTTGGAATGATGAAACAATCCTACTGAAAAAGAGAATTATATGGGTAGGATTGGGATGATGACACGACCCAACACAAATAAGAAAGTAGTCACTGGAAAGATGACACGGTGTTACACAAATTGAATATGAAAAAGTAGTCACCGGAAAGATGGCACAGTGCTATCCAAATCGGATATGAGAAAGCAGTCACCGAAAAGATGCACGGTGCTATGCAAATTAGATGAGAAAATAGTCACCAAAGATACATGATGACCTAATTTTTTGCTAACATAATCATTGGTCAGATGGGCGGCATACATGTGTTTTAGCCGCCCGAATCTCTTTGATTTTCTATCAGGACCATAGAAGCTCTGGTACCATGTGAGAACTATCGGAGAAGAATATTATTAAATTGTTGTATCTACATTATTACATTGAGACCTTACTTATAGATACTATATTATACTCTTTTTCCAACTAGGATACTATAATCTAATCCTTTTCCAAGTAGGATTCGATATACTATTGTTATTCCTATTCCTATGCTTAGTAGGATTGTAGATATTATTCTTGTTCCTTTTCCTTTTCTAACAAATTTCAACTTGCACTCTCTATTTTTATGCAGATGGATGCCAACTCAGATTCTGTTTCACCAGAATTGTCTAATTTTTCTCTGCTTGGCCACATGAGTGGTATTTTGGTTGTTGGCCAAACTAGCCTTGCTCCTTCATGTGCTTTATGTCATAAATTGTTAATATCAGATAATGAGGCTGGTGACTTTGAAGCAACAAATATATGTGGTGATTGTAAATTTTTACTCTTGGAGGATCTTGGGACACCCATGCAAGATTATCAAAGTGGGGCACCTTTGACAAGCGGAAGGTTGTACAGCAGTTCTGAATCAATTGAGACTCTCTTTATACAACACTTCTCACAATTGATTAATCTGGCAAGGCAAAACACAACCAATGGTCTAGAGGATGATAATCAATCAATAGAAGGAGATGTTGGGTTAAGGTCAGTGCAGCGCACCAGTTCTCGGACCACTCCAAGTGGGTCTAGGCGGTGGAGGAGGGTTCACTCTGATGCCGAAAGTGATGGTGTTGATTCTCTCTTTGGGGAGACTGAATCAAACATCACCATCAGTGGATATAGGAACTTTAATAGTGAAATTGAGTCCATCTCTTATAGTGCTTATGGAGGGAACTCTGATGCTTCTGTTGATGGTAATAGTTACCTTGATAATGATCATTCTTCTCGCTCAGATGAAGGAAGTGAGTTCGAGACTGATAGTGATATTGACCCAATGCATGCTGGTATGTATAATTGGAACTCTGATAATGAGGAAGAAGATGATGATGACAATGAGTGGGAAGAGGTTGATACTGATGCAGTACACTCTGTGGGTGCTGGAGCTGAACTACAAAGGTCATTACACCTAAATCAAAGCAGTCACACTGGAAATTGGCAAAGACAATTTCATTCTTCTGACTTTCAGGGTACAGTTCGTTTCAGAATTCCTGTGGGCAGTCTAAGACATGTTACTGACATGTCAGCCAACTCACTGGAGTTGGAACAATTCCAACAGACTGCTGCTGACTATCTTGATGCTAGAACTTTTGAGGATGTAAGGTTATTAATAGCACTTCTAATAACTATTATCTTCTTTTTTCTTACTATCTTGATGCTAGAACTTTTGAGGAACTGGAGCATCTCACTGAAACAGATGGTTTAAGAAGAGGAGCACCACCTGCAGCTGTCTCTGTTTTAAATGATTTACCACATTTGGTTGTTAAAGAAGACCACGAACAGCTGGACAGTTTGTCTTGTGCAATCTGTAAGGATTCTCTTTTTGTTGGCACAGTTGTAAACCGAGTTCGTTGTTCTAGTGAAAATGATGAATTTGGTTACAGTATGACAGAATCAGGGGAAGTGATCCATAATGAGGCTGTCAATGAACAATCTGGTAGTTAGGGTGCACAAAGAAGGTGATTTCTTGCAGCTGCTGCTCCTGTTATTGGAGTTGTTCTGATGTTGTGGTTAGGGAACCCGTTGATGGAGAGGACCCTTAGTCTCCCTATTTTCTTTTCACAAGGGCAATGCACTAATCAACCTTTGCCCTCTCAGCAGGTTAATAACCGTGGCAGGAGATGGTGGTCTCTGTTTTAATTTTTTGTATTTGCCTATTTTAACATATTTCTGACCATCAGATTGGTAAAGATTCAAAATCAGTAAAGAAGCCTATTTGAGGCATCAGTTAGGTTATGTTGTGAACACACCTGTTTGTATTTAGATTTTGAACAATCTATCTGATCTTGATTAATGGTGAAGCTTACTCTGCTCTTGGATAAATCAGCATATTTTAGGTGACCTTGGTCGTCATGCTAATGTTTATATACTAGTTGATTTACTTTTAAAAATCCCCACCCAGAATCCTGAGCTTTCCACATCCAGTGGTTATACTAACTCTGAGGTATTATATACTGGTTAAAATAGCTAAGGTTCTTCCCATTTGCAACTTTTTCTGGAAATCAAGTTTTTTTCGTACTTGCTGTGTTATTTCTGTTCGGTCACAAGTTACTTTTAGTAGCAACTAGCAAACAACAAATAAGGATAACTTCTTCACTATCAATAATTATATATAGTTGTAGTCTGGTCTATCTACACAATTGATACGTCCTTTAACTATTAACACTGATGACATAGTATGAGCAACGAGCAGCAACTTGGGACAGTGAAGAAAAATAAAATTTCTCCATGGAGATCCTTCTTTTGCTTGTGTCACAACACTACTGATTCTGACTCAGAAGAGTATGCCAGCCATAGAGAACACAACAAAGATATGAACCCAGAACAAGATAGAATCTCCCTCCTTTCCAGACCAGAAATAGTCAAATTGCGCAATCAAATGCACACGAGAGCTAAAAGCTCTAAATATCTAAAATCTGGTAGGAATTTACTTCTCAGTTCCCACCACAGGTTTCATTATAAAGAAAACAGTATTCTTACCAGAAAGTAGAGATGTGGGCATTGTATGCTAAAGAAGTAGAACAAATCTGTGTACATTTTATCTCCATGGGGAATGGAGCCCAAGCTTATAGTAACTATTGCCAAGCCCAGTTGGATAAACCAATACTCAAGGCCGGCTCGACTATAAGGCAACTAAAGTGATGACTTAGGACTTCAATTTTTTTGGGTCCTCTGCTTTTTCCTAAAGATATATTCACTACAAGAAAATAGGTCTTTAACGAGGGAAAATTCAGCCGCTAGAAGTATAAATCTAGTCGTTATTAGTCAATAACGATTGGTAAAAATCCCGTTGTCTTCGGTCATTAAAAGCTCCGTCGTTAAACGTTGACGATCGGATTTAATCCGGTTGTTAAAAAAGCTTTAACGACGACAAAAGTCCGATC